>JAFVLL020032810.1:0-38741 GCA_021397915.2 Tor tambroides
AATAATAAAATGTGACATTCTGTAGTTTTGTCTCATATTCATCTTTTAATCATATTTGTAAATGTCTTGACTCCACAGCCTACAGAGCAATTTTGTCTTTACTGTTCCAATACTTATGGAGGGCACTGTATATATATATATATATATATACGTGTGTATAGAATGATTTCCAAATTTCCACAGAATTCAAACTTCTGAGATCAAGAGTTCATTCTCCTCTCAAGAGATCATGCATTGTGCATATGCAAATAACATAAGTTGGTAAGGTAGTTATATTTCTGCGTAGACGTCTGCTTCACTCAGTGACTTTGTTAAGGCTTCTAAAGGTCCTCATCAAGCCATTCACTTGCATTTTACAGGAACTGAATCTGACAGAAGCCTCCTACTTCTGCTTTTCTCTCTGATACCCAGAGTGGGTTGCTTTATTTGTGTGTCTGTGTGAGGGTGTTGTTTTAAAACAACAGGTTTGGTTGAAGTTAAGATATGCAAGACCTTTACCGACCAGCAAGAAACTCGAACAAATGGTGAGATTATCACTCATAAAAAGGGACTGATAATCTACCGCTGATAACACTGCTCCTTTTGCTGACTCTGAAACCGTCTGCAGTTCTCCATTCTCTGTCTCAGGTTAACTGTTGTATTTAAAATTAAGGGACTTTGCTGGATATTTCTGTAACAGTTGCACACATGATATGTCTAGCATTAAATACACAAATGAATTATATTGCATTTTATAGGTCATAATCTACATCCATGGCTGAGAAGGATGCAAAAAATCTCTTTATTCAGATCACTGAAATTGAGAAGTGAAATTTCTCTCACTTTCCACCTGCTTTTTTTCAATCAGGAATATAATACCACCTTACATAAGCTTGTTTCCAGCAGACATAATAGTCTGTAAATGCATTTCATGAGATATGACAATATTTCTTTCTTCTGTGGAACACAAAGTAAGGTATTTTGAAACATTTTTCAATGGTTTTGCTTACACAATTAAATAAATATTAAATAAATGCCCCCCCCCCCCAAAAAAATACAATTAACAATACAATACAATAAAATAAAATATATTTTTTCGAGGTTGTCAGCAGAAAGAAATTCATGTAGGTTTTGACCAGTGTGAAAGTGAATTTTCGTTTATGGCTAAACCCAAATACTATTACACAGGAACTCCACTAGTCTAGTAAATGAGCAACACTCTTTTAAGCAGTCGGTTACACTATTCTGGGAAGGATGTACAGGTTTAAGCAACACATTCACAGCTTTCCCACAGTTGCGCCATGCTACGACTGGCAGGGAGAATGAAGCAAGAGCTAAAGGAGCTGACGCTGAGCGGATGAGGAAAGACAGTGTGGGTGACATAGGGCACTAGAGCTAAACATAGTCAAATGCCTCAAACACTAATGAAGAGCCAGCAGTAAATTGAAGAATGAACCTGATTATTTCAATTTCTGTTACATGAAAACAAAAAGTCCATGTTGAAATATGTGTGGAAAATGTCATAAAATGTCAATGTCTTATAAATTAGTCCAAATCCCTTCACAAGAAAACATCTGTGGGGCTGTGAATATGAAATTGGAAAAGATTGCATTGTTCATTACAATTTTCACATATACATTGAAACATTTGTGTGGACCTCTTGAAATAGCGTTGGAGAAAATAGACTGCTGAAGTAGCTGCAACACATGCAGTGTGTATTAATATATAAAGAAAACAGTGAAAGTCATCAGTTTTAGCCGGGTGTGCAGGCAGCTGTGTGTCGCAGCAGGGCCGCAGTAAGCTCTGTGGTTTGGACAGCTTGAATCGTGGTGAAACGAAGCAAATACAATAGCAGTTTAAAAACATTGAAACTTTATTTAGAAGTACAGCAGTATCCTGAATGCTTCCCAAAAGTGTTCAGAGCATGCTAAACAGATAAAAGTATTAGCGATTAGTGTTTGTATCTGGAAAGTAATTATACAAAAAGTAATTATACAAAAATGGCTCCTACAATAATCTAAGGTTAATGTAGAAATAAAAAGTAATGCTGCTTTGCAGGAACAAAAATGTCCAAAACGGAAATTCTGTAATCACCGTTCCAAATCTTTTTTTTTTTTTAATTCCGTGAAACACATCTGTGAACTTTCTATCCATGATACACAAAGATGAGGGATGGTGGTTGTAAATATCAAACTTCAAAAGCACTTTCATATAAATCGTATTATACTTCTGAAGTCACTTGCTTTACTTTGTTTGAAAATCAGACCAGAAATGAATTCATTGAGCATTCTGATCTTATAATGGCCATTCACTTCTTGCACACTCAACAACAAACAAGATGATGGCAGCGGGAAACAAGAAGTTGCACACAAACCTAATTGGTTCTCTGGCATCCAGAGTCGATTGCAATTTGAAAGTGAGTGAGAGAAAAACTGTATTAAACAAAAATAAATGATTAAGCTACAGTTAAATGTTTTATCAGCCAATCAGCATTAATATGCAGTGCTCACTTGGTAACACTTTCCAATAAGGTTCTAGATTTTAATATTAGATAATTAGGTATCATTGGCCAATAATGAACAATTTTTACAGCATTTTATTTGGTTAATGTTATTCATTCATGTTCTTTTATAATAAATTAAGTAATATTTATGCAATTGTGTGTTAAATGTATGAAATTTATTAATGTATTAAATACTGCAAATTTCATGTTAGCTCTTGCACACCTAATGACATATAGAATCTTATTTCAAAGTGTTGCACTCCATTTAATTATTCAATTCAGTTTATCAGTGTATTTGTCAGTAACCTAACAAAGGTTAAATCTTTGATCAAAGACAGTAAAGAAACTACACCTTTTTTGGAGGCAAAAAGTGTGCAGTCATAATATGTGCAAGTGTCTGTGTGATAACAGTATATCAGTAGTCATCTTATAGGTCACCACGAGCAAGTTGACAGGATGGTCATGTTTGCAATGATTGGCAATAATTTCTCCCTTTTTTTAAAGACACATACACTTTAAATTTAGAGACACAAGTTACGGCAAAACATATAATTGTCACAGTTCTCAGGGAGTCACGGAAGCACGGAGGCCAGGAACGAGGAGAACACGGAGAATTCACAAATAGAGTCTTTAATAATCCAACAGGGTTACAAGGAGCACAGGCAGGGAAGACATTCAACACTGGACAGGAAACAAGGGGCTGAACACATTATAAATACACAACTAATAAGAGGATGACAAGACACACCTGGAATCAAATTAAACACGGCTGGGACTGAATGAACTGAATGGGGACAGGAACGGGAAAAACCAAATATAGGAAATTCCAAATATATGGAAACACTGGGAACGTGGAAACACAAGACACAGGGACAAAAGTCTGACAATAATTGGATAATTCATATTACAAATTGATTAATCAGTTTGTTATGGGTTGAGCAGTTATATAATTTTATCCCCTAATATGATTTTTTTCCCCTAATAAGACAGTCTAATAATTGTAAATAAAACAATAATAAATCATTTGGGATCACGCTGAAAAAGTAGGAAGCTTTCAAAGGTGTTTTTTTTTCTTCTGATGACAAGCTACAGTACCACTGATTTATTGTTGTAAAAGTAACCGTTAATTATATGGGGACTATATGCAAACATGATCATTGTGTGTTAAATGAATCATACAGAAATATTATTGCACATAAACTCAAAGGGTGATTTTTATCATGTGATTTGCCTGACTATGTTGTGTGCTTTTTATATTTAAAGAGGCCAAAATCTTTTGCAGTTAAAAAGTATCCTGTATATAGAATGAAGAAGCGTGCATGCAAACACTCACAGAAATAAACACAAAAAAGTACAATCTTTTGTTATATATATATAACACTTTTATCTTTATCTTCATGCTGCAGCTTAGCTTTGTGATAAGTTAGACATGTGGTCTAATAGATGAGGAGACGAAATATATTCTATTCTATTCAGATCACTGACCATTGTTGATTTATTTCAAAGCATCCACTGTAGACTAGGTAAACTGCCTATGTATGCAACTTTCTCTTCTGTAAGTGATTTTTACGATATTGTTAATTGTATGACCAGGAGAAAGGCAGACAGAAGCTTTGAGACAGGTGGAAAATTTGATAAAGATAGAAGATGTTTCATCATTATCATTCAGGATGTTGTATCTCCTGTCCTAGCATGTATTGATGCAGATAGGAAATGCAACACCATCAGCCATCTTATCTGTTAGTAGGTCCTCTGTCTGCAGCCATGATGAGGCTGAATGATAATGACTCCAAGATGTGAACAGTTTCTCCTAGTTTATTCATGAATCTGTTCATTTAGTTGTAAGTGTCTTGGGTATCTAGATAGGCTTCATTGTTATTTGTGATACATTTGTCCTCAGATTTGTTTTATTCACTCATGGTTACACCAGACAAAAGTTTACTTCTTACAAAACATGAAGCATTTTTGAATTAAGAAAAGTCTGGAAAGTTTTTACATAAAACATTACATTTCCGAAAATGGCACCAATTTTTGTGTATTTTCATCCCGCATTAAGGACTTTCTATAGAACAACAAGCACCATGGAGGTGGACAGGAAGAAGAGCGGTCAGCTGAGCTGTCTCTGATTGGCCATTGGGGGAGGTGACACTTTACGCCCATTCTAACTGCAAAGATAAAATCCCCACCTGCCATTACCCTAAAAATCAGGAACCTCCAGCGAATACGCACACACTTACCCACACGCCCCAAAAATAAAGAAGTAACAAACAGAAACTCTGTCCCTTTTCTACGGCCACTGCCAGGGTAGGTTGCCCTCTGCAGTGTATCTCTGCTTGGCTTCTTTTTGGGGCCTTTGGATACCTTTGAGGCCCCCCGCGTGATAAGGTGCGTGAGTTAGATCATTGGTTTCATTTGGTAAGAGGAAATTTAGCAGAGTTGAGCAATGGTACGGGGACAGTTTTGAAAGCCCTTGAGAAAGCATCAGAGTTGCAGATTGAGTATCAGGTGGCGAGGAACCCATGCTGCATCCGTACAGAATGGAGGGGTACATCATCCCACCCGTGAGTATTTTTTATTCACTAAATGGTCCTAATATGATGCTGCTGCTGTTAATAGATGCATACGTGTACACAATGCACTTTTTGTTATATTGCTATCAGCGTGTCAAACGACATTGCGAGGGCTTGCCATCGTGGACATACCAGTAACCGAAAGAACAGCTGGAAAGTTTTTTTTTTTGTAATATTTCTGTTTGACATCCATCAGTCTTTTATATCTTTAGGATGATTTGTAAATTTTTTGTGTATTTTTTTTTTTACAAATGTAAAACAGTTAGTGTCAAGACGCATATGTTGTTGTGCCAACCACTTCAAAACGATAGTCTATTGAGATTCAGCTACTCCTATCGGGTCTAACATCTTTATTCATTTGTAGTGGATCGATTAGAGACCCTTTGACAGTCTAGTTAATTCATTTGGGTTTGGATATTACAGAATGTTACTGAATAAATGTCTAACATGTAGTGGTATGTTTGTTGTAACAGGCTATGATTTATATCAGTGTAATGAAAAAATAAAGTGTTCCCCAAAATGTATAATAATCATAATTTCTACATAGAAAGAAGAGAGTAGAGAGAGAGTAACCTGGACTGGCTGGATGTCACAGACACCGTCTGTACAAAAAGATTACTGGGCAGTTTTAACCAAAGATGTGAGGCTTTTCCTATATGGTACAGTGTATTATTATTTTGGTATTGGCTCCAGTCATTCAAACTGGTCATCCTTTGTCTCTTATTGATTTGCTTAGCAGCAAACAGAGGAAATGTTTGAATCAGAGATGTATCGACCACCAACGGAGTATCAGTATATCATTGACGACAGTCAGAATGGTGAGTTTGTATTTTATCTGTTATTCCTTGTAATTGAAAATTATAAGATATCCACACAATCAAAAGGTGGTGTTTTTTTACTCATAAAATCTAATAACATTCCACAAACGGCTTCTCTTAAACTGATAATAAAATAATGCAACTAAATTATTATACAAAGTTAGGCTTAGAAAGTATATGTGTATTAAAAAACAAACAATAATGATAATGGTGTTGATAGCTGTTGTCTCTCAGCTTCCACTCCTGCCCATTCACTTCCCAATGTCATTAACAGGTAAGTGATACCAAAATAAAAGTCATTCAGAAATATGTTCATCAAAAAATAGTCAAAATTAAAACCCATAAATCAGATTTTATAAACCAACAATTTACCAATCAATTTATAAACCAACAATTAATTTAACTTAGGATGAACACATGTATTTAAACATAACAACTTCAATATTTCTGTTTAACCACAGATGTGTTTTTTTTCCATTTTGTTTTCCCCCCTTCAACCCCAGTTAATCAAAGTGCTTTGAATAAATGGCCTACATATTTCTTCTTACATATAATCAGTTTCATAGATATTACTGACCCCCTGCAAATAAAACACTTGAGTGTTATAACACCTAAAGAGGCCCATGTAAACAGTATCTTGTTATATTAAGCTAACGGATCAAAATCACACCCAGGGGCAGCTGGGACTGAACTGTAAGGGGACGTTAGGAGAGCGAGCGAGTGGAATCGGGCGAGTGACCTAGCACAAAGCAGGAAACAGATGCCTCGTTCTGACAGGCAAGAAAACTACAGGCGTAGAACGACAAATATCCCCAAGGGCTTCTGTCCAAAATGAGACAATATAGCAATTTAGAATGTAGGCGTCTGAAAAAAAGTGTATTAAACAGTAGCAGCAGTTTCTGACTTTGAGGCTGAGGGTGGTTATTGCGTTTCGGTACTGTATAAGACTGTGAGAGTTGTTATTGATACAGTTTATGGTGACCTTTGATTAGACCTTTGTGTTATTTAGTAAGTAATTTCGTCAGACAGCTATGTGCTGATTTTCGAAGAAGTTAAATGACAGGGAAACCGAAAACAGTTCTGAGTTTCGCTATACAGCAGTAAAGAAGTGACGAGTAAATTTTCCTTTTCTTTTTCACAAGGCTTGTCAAACCATTTATGTAACAACTATTTCTGTTCACTAGAGGAATGTACACAGATGTTTACAACTTTTATGAACGCTAGTGAGATTTAAATTTCATGAAACTAGATTGCGTACAGTGATTATGTGTGGAAAATTATTGAAAATGAAAACGCACTTAAGCGCACTTAAGGTTCACAAAAACATGCTGTAGATTTTTTCTCTGTTTCTATGTGATGAGACTTAAAACAGATAAATAAAAAAAAAATCTAACGGTTAAATACAATGGCAATAAAAAAAACCAACATGCTTGAGGCTATTCAAAAACTGCAAAGGAAATGGTGGTGTGAACAGGAAACAGGGTGACACTCAAAGTCCCAGGGCTTACAGAGAGAAAGTAAATGTAAATTCTTGTGTGCGATTGAATTGACGGACAGGATAACGTGACATGGTTGATTTATCAGTTGCTGGTACCAGCTTAAACAAAGAGCATGTGACGAATTGTCATATTTCATTTGCTTGTTAAAAAATGCTTTCTGCTGACCCTCCGTTTCAACTTCACTGTCCTTGTCTAGATCACGCTTGGGATTATAATACACATCATGTCCATCCGGTGGATTTCGAGAACCTGCCGGAGAGCCACTTCACAGAGCTACAGAGTGTACAGCCACTACATGCATCGAATGTGCATCGCTTCCCAGAAGTTGAGTCGGGCCATTTTATCGACCCAGGCCTGACTGGGCATCACCTCACTCTGCCCCCTCCACAGGTGAGACCCGCATTATCTATTAAACACCTGCTAATAAATACCACATCACTTTCGTGTCTTTCACTTTCATTTTATTTGTGCAAACACTTTCTTAAATGTTTTGATGTCCTCACACCAGTTCTGTGTGAGCTCCGGTCACATTAGTAGTAATGAGAACAACCATTTTGTTGAATACAGTGCAGGAACAGAGAAATCTTGCTTGTATTTCTTTAACACTGGGTTTAAATAACTTTTGGTTAAATTTATCTGGTGCTTCGTGACACAAGAGGGTGTTGATGCTGTTAGGAGGTTGTTGAAAGCATCTGTGCCCGAGCTATTGCTCAACTAAGCCTTATCCTGACCAAAACTCACCACTGTCACCGTAACTGCAGTCTGCACACTCATCAACTGCCATTACACAGAACAGCCCCACTTACACAAACAAAACCACTCTTTATTGTGACACTAGCATACAAGCGCACCAATGTTACAGCTTGAGGACAGTTAGAACAACACTTTACACACATACAAACACACAAAAAAGACATCTGATGTTAGCATGTATACAGAAACCAAAAAGTAATTCTACTCTTATTAGTTTATTGGTTTGTTTTAGGCAGTTAATTAGAAAATAGCTACATTCTAGAAACCATCTACACCGGCTTTGATTAAAAAAAAAAAAAAAAAAAAACAGGTCTGTTTGCTTGACCTTTTGGTGCAGTTTTTGCTGATATTTGAACAAAAAGAGGATATACGTGTACATTGACTGCTCTGTGGGTGGAAAATCAAAGAGAACCTCTTAAAAGAGATCATTTAAGATCTCTTTTGCATAACGCAGTGATTGATTTCCCTTCCTTTGGTAGGACTTCTTCTTGAAGGCAGACTCTAACCATAAAGTCTATCGCAAAAGAAAGCTTTTCCTTTGTAGACGTCCTTGTAGGAGGAAGCAGAGATCTGTCCACGTCAGACTGATATACTGCCTGACAAACGGGCTCAGACTCATTGGAGGGTGCATGATGCTTGGAGAAAATAAGTTTTTTTTTTTCATAATTTTTATAATTTTATAATAACTAAGATTTTGAAAGAAGTCTCTTATGCTCACCAAGGCTGCATTTATTTCATCAAAACTAGAAAACATTCATATTGTGAAGTATTATTACAATTTAAAATAACTATTTTTTATTTTCAAATTCTGTGATGGCAAAGCTGAATTTTCAGCAGTCATTACTCCAGTCTTCAGTGTCACATGATCCTTCAGAAATCATTCTAATATGCTGGTTTAGTGCTCATATGTTTTTTTCCTAAGAATTCTTTAATGAATAGAAAGTTCAAATGAAATATAAATCTTTGTAACAATAGAAATGTTTTTATTGTCTCTTTTGATCAGTTGAATGTATCCTTGCTGAATAAAACCATTAACATAAAACATAATCATACTTTTGAATGGTAGTGTAACATTACCTAACCCAATTTACTTGTCACATATTTAATATTGTAAATCTTGACTGCAGTAATTTACCATGGTAATCATAGTTTCTGCCATAATGAAAGTTATTACAGTTATTGTCACTACTAAAACCATAATAAATTATACGATCTCTTTTAAAGAGTGTTAACTGTTTCATTTTAATGTGCGACCAATGCCGAGCAACCACAATTTAATGCTGAGCCACAACAATAACTGTTATTTTTGACGGAAACTGCAGTTACCATGGTAATTTGTAAAGGGGCTGTTCTGTGAATTCAGCAGCAGTTATTCTGTAGATTAGTTATTTACACCTCAAACCCTAAGCAATGACAGCCTTTTGCATTTAAGCCTTGCATGTACAAATATAACTATTTGAGGAGAGCAATGCTGCTTTCTTGGCTGAGCAGATGAGTATCACTCTATCACGCTGAAAAGTGTTAACTGCAGATGTAAGTATTATATATTCTAAAAACATCCACGTCTTTAAGGGCCTAAATGCACAACAACTACCATCTGACCTCTGAGGCCCTGCACAAAATAAGGGTCTAACAAATCCACATTAAAAAAAATTATTTGATTTTTTATTTATTTATTTATTTAAATTTTGGTCACATTTTATTTTAAGGTCCAATTCTCGCTATTAAGAAACCATTAACTATGACTTTTGTCTCAAGAAACTCCTAATTTGCTGCTTATTAATAGTTAGTAAGGTTTAATTAATAGTTGTTAAGTTTAGATATTGGATAGGATTATGGATGTAGAATATGGTCATGTTATAAGTACTAATAAACAGCAAGTATGTTAATAATAGGCATGTTAATAAGCAACTAGTTAATAGTGAGAATTGGTCCATAAACTAAAGTGTTACCAAAATTTCAAAATAGCATGACTATCATGTGTTTGTGAGGACACTCTCCTCAAGTCATCAGACTTTTCAACTGTCATGTCACAAGAAATTGCCACCCCAGCACTGTGTGTGCAATCGCATGAGACTGCTACGATCCTTGACACTTTGGGTTTTTGTAAGGGCTTTTTACAGTGAAGCGGTTTAACTGAAAAAAGTGAGTTTTTTGTTTGTTTGTTTTTTCAAACACATTTCTTGATATTCAATTTATTCTTTCATAACATTTTCCTTCTTCTCTCTCTCCCTCTATACATACTATACATTCATAGTATTCTATAGATTCCCTTGCTGTTAACAAATAAACACAAAAGTTTCACTGCACTGTTATTATCAGCAATATATAAAAATGTAAAGTTCCTCTTTCTTAATGTTGAACAAGGCTGAAACCTCCAGATGACACATTTCAGACCACCTGATTGCACAGGCATGGTTTCCTCACATATAGCTCTCTTTTTAGCAAGAATTCCCCCTCTTTAAAATAAGGAGTCTTAAATGGTTCTTGCTATATAGAGTTTGTGTTTGCCATATTCTTCTGGAGAGAAGTCTGTAAACTTATCGTGTATGAAATGATCTGTAAACGGGTTTTCTGTATTTTTTCAACTGATTTTTATTTGATATTTTTTTCATTCATTTCAAGTTTTAAATAATGTTTAGATCAGCATATTGATTCCTTGACAACAGTATGTTTTTTAAATAGTTGCAGAATTAAACTGAATTAGTGGATTCTAACCGGAACCTCTATTTTTCTATGTACTTTGTCTTCACAGATGACATATTTGCCACGTCCATCTGTGTGTTACCCTCACAGTGTACAGCCATCTCCTCTCCAGCGCAGCTCTGATGATGACGACCCTGGCAGTCGCAGTCCTCCATTAGAGGTGTCTGATGAGGAGTGTATGAGAGACCACATTACATCAACAACAGGAGGAGAGCATGGTAAGCACAAAAGCTAAGACCAATTTGACCTCATAAGGCCACAACCATAGTCAAACCCAGTACCTGTTGACTTTTGTGATCTTCTAGAATCTAGATGTAGGCGTTCATTTCCTTTGTTTTTCAAGGTAACAAGAAGAAAATTCGCTTGTATCAGTTCCTGCTGGACCTTCTGCGAAATGGTGACATGAAGGACAGCATCTGGTGGGTTGACCGAGAAAAAGGAACATTCCAGTTCTCTTCCAAGCACAAAGAGGCTTTAGCACACCGCTGGGGCGTACAGAAGGGAAACCGCAAGAAGATGACCTACCAGAAGATGGCAAGGGCGCTGAGAAACTATGGCAAGACGGGAGAAGTCAGGAAGATCAAGAAAAAACTCACTTACCAGTTCAGTGGAGAAGTACTTGGGAAGAGCCACACAGAAAGGAAGCTTTACATGTAAACATAAAAGCAAGAAAGAGGGAGAAAAAGACTTGGAGAAAACAAGAGAGAACCTTTTTCCTCTGTGAAAACAGCAAATGACAAAATGGACCAGAACTCTTACCATAGTTATGATTCTAAGGTTTGAAAGTTAACGATTTTATTTTTCTTTTTTATTATTCACCTTTGCATTAATGAAGTCAATTTTAAGTCCTTTAAATTTCAGTAGCTTTTGTGATGCAGGACCAACATTTACACGTCTGTATAGTGTGTATATAAGGGGAGAGGGCACATTTAAAGAGCAGAGACAATGTCCAAAGTGGGTAGATTTTAAAAATTAGACAAAAAGCTATTCTTGAGTTAAAAACAGTTGCAAACTTCACCACCACGCATGATGGAAAAAAAAATCACAAAAATACAAAAAGCAGAAGTGAAAACCAATGACACAGGCTCACACAGCACGGAAAACTCTGTCACGTCTGGGTAACACACACACACACACGCACGCACGCAGAGAGACAGATTCTGTGCTCATGTTTGTACTGTCTTTCTCTCAACATTACATTCCATCTGTAGAAAATGAAAAATCTTTATAGAACCATGACGAATAAACATTAATTGTCAACAGAAAAAGTGAGTTTGCTGTAAACCATTTGTTCAAAAGGCTGTATCATATTTCAGAGTAATTTCTCTGCAGTGTAATGACTCATTGCAGTTGTTTAAATATAACCTTAAAAATGACAAGAATCAGAGCCAAAGAGCTGTGGGGAAATCTGAGTGAACACAGAACAGACCTAACACATAAAAATATTTCAAATGACCTTTTTACAAGGATTGACAAAAATTTTCAACTCTACTAAGAACACATATAAATGTATTAACTCTGATAGATCTGTGGCCAGGTGGAGTGATAATTCATTATCCATTTGATACAGAACTCTTAATGACTTGGATCAAATTTCATTTGAATGCTATTTTCACCAAACACATGACATTTCACGCCACATACTTCCACCAGACATCCTTTAGGATCAACAGTATGCCAATTTTGTTTTAAACGTAATCCAATTTCATGTTATTCCATTAAAAAGGTTTAATTCCATTAAAATTTCCTAAAAATGAATGTGCCATATCCGTTATTTTTAGATGTGCATGCTTTTCCGCATTTGAATTAAGCTTAAAACAATTCAAATGATGATATATTTTTAATACCCTCAAAAATATTTCAAACTAAATATGAAAACCTACTCAAAAACCATTAGTGAAAATACAATTTCTCAGCGGTGTTAACCGCACACCCCTTACACAGAACACCTCAGCTGAAAGCAAACCAACCTCTCAGCGCCCCCTGTCAGCAAGACCACTGGACTGCTGAAACAATATTTCACAATGTTTATTTGTCTTTTAATATATTTAAATAAAATATCATAAAATTAAAGTTCATTGATTACATTTCATTTCTTACACAAGAATCAAAGAAACCATTAAATAGTGGTTATTGTGGGGAAGAAAAAAAATGAATGCACATATTTCTGGATTCACAGATCTGTTCTGTGATTTCTTTACCCTTAGGGTTCATCCGATGACCATGCAAGCACACTCTATATTCAAAGTCCTTTTTTTCAGAATGCAAAACAGGTTTCCTCTTTTTGAATAAAAATAAGTCCAATCAGGAGGTCTTCTGTAAGCTGGAGGGCTTCACAAGAGGAACATACCACTGTAGGTAAAGAGGATGATAATGATAAACCAGATTATCATTTGGTTTAAGTTAAAATAGAATAATAGAATAAAAAAATAGAATAATTCTGCAGAAATTCAACAATGGTATGTATACCTCTTCTGTCATCCCTGCTGTCCTCCTTCCCTCTGTGTTGAATGGAGGCTTCAAAAACCCTTTGAAATGCAACTTCACCAATTCATGGAACGTTTTCAAGGAATCCTGAAATATATTGAGAAGAAAAACAGCTTTCAAGCTAGGAAACAGACTACTATATAATCGTTTCAAACCTATTTGCATTAGAAAAGGTGTGTTTTAAAAAATAAAATTTGATTTTATGATTAAATACTTTACTTTCACAGTCATTTACAGTGAAATTTTACACACCATTCAGGGCCGTACGCAGGTTTTTATAAATACCGAGGTCCCAAAAAGGAGATTAGTAGGGGGGTTCGGGGGCATGCTCCCCCGAGAAAATTTAGATTTTCCTGACTTACACGTGTGCATTTTAAGATGTTTTAAGGCTCATAAATTGGACAATAATATAGGTTTAAAACCAAGTCAGTGGGCAGTAGTAGCATAAATTATTTTTCAAGATAACAAATTCTTAAACATGAAAATCAGATTAAATGTTGCAATGAATGATCCAGCATACAAACTGGAAATAGAGAAGATATAGTTTGTTTATATTTATGAATTTAATAAACTCAAGTTATAATTATCCTGGTAGCCTTCAGTAAAATCAAGTGTCTAAAATGATTAAACATGAATATTATTTTTTTATATATATATATTTTTAAGTCACACTGACAGAAATTAATCTTTTCCAATAAGTTTAAAGTGATTTTTACATTTTATGGGCATTTTTACCTTTATAAAGCCATTTTTTCTAAAAGTGTCCATTATCTTTTGAGTCAATATCTTACATTTAATAAGTGAATTAGAATAATAAGACATTTGGGCTGTTGCCAAGCAAATGAAATCAACACAGAAGCTGCATCTGAAGTGGCATTTAGATGTATTTACACACTGTTTAATGCAAGACATGAATGCACTTAACCTGCAATTACAGATGCATAAATAATGTTTTGATATATTAAACATAAAACGTTAAATAATATTTGAAATGATTTAAAACATGAAAAAAATCGGGGAAAAAATCGAAATGTGAAATTAAAACCGCCAATAGGTGGCAGCAAATCACTGTTTAAAAGTGAGTCATTGCGATTGAACCGAATCATTTAAACGGATGATTCATTCAGGAACGAATCATCATCATGTTGCTCAGAAACGCAAAACAGTGATGTGGCTGTGTTTGGAATTATTTTTGTTGGCGAAATAGACCAAAAACAGACAATATGGTGTCTAAAGTCTCTTTAACTTTTTGTTTATTGAGCTGTTGTAAAAAATCAATATCACATTTGTAATCATGGTAATGTTTGGAGAAAAATGGCACTCTTCGTGTGAAATTCGTGTGAAATTGATTAACTATATGAAGTGGTATAAATATATACACTTTCTGCCCCCATGTCTTGAATTATGTGATAAATGCATTTTATTAGATTGAATCATGCAGTGAAAGAACACACTCTAAATGCGCACACGCACTAGTCTAAACTTCAAGTAATGAACGCGTGCACGCTGTAGGGGTGTTTTGAATGATTTTTGCAAAATACTCGATAATGCCATATCCCACATCGTTAAAACAATTACGACATTATCGCAGACGATATAGCCTATATCACACACCCCTACCGCGGAGGCATCTCAGATGAGAAGATCTGTTATCTTGGCTTTTTATCCTAGCAGCACCAAAGCAGAAATAATAAGGTAATTATTTTACAACTTCTGTTAATTGGAAAAATACCGAGGTCCGGACCTCGGGGACCTCAATGGTGGGTACAGCCCTGACACCATTTTAATTGTACTCTTACATAGCTAAAACAAACAAACAAAAAAAAAACTGTGTTGTTAGATCTCTTACCCGTCCTTCTTTTGAGCAGATGTATGTGAACCATCTTAGCCCTGCAGCCACATGTGTGATCTCGTCAGCATAAATCACCTCCAACACCTTCACTGAGCTTTTGTCTCCCTGAGCAGCGAAGTGGGACAGAGTCTGAGGGTGCACATCTAAAACTCTGTGTAAAAACCATTCACAAATACAACTAAATATACATTTTCAGATACATGAAAATGACAGATTGTAAAAGACATGACGTGTTTTACCTGGCCTCGTGGACCATGTGCACTATAACTAGCCTTGCCAAAAGGTCGTGAGAAGTATTTGTTGCCGACTGCCATAAACCTTTTTGAAAAGAAAGAGACAAATATTGAATCTTTAACATCAGTTACGTTAAGACACAAAAGAAAAACACATGAAAACACTGACTGTTGTGTACTGGTAAAGCACCAAAGAAGCTGCCAAGCTCCATAATCCTTTGCTCATCAACTGATCAACTGATAATGCTGCAGGAGAAGTTGATGTCAAATTAATGAAGGTTACTTAGTTAGCATTTAGCCTAAATAAATTAAAGATGTAAACATGTAGACAAACCTTGGCTTCATCTCCTGCTACTTTGACAAAGTCATCAAAGAACTGGTGAGGTAATGGCTCACCATTGTTCAATCTAAATGTGGAGAATCTTGCTATCACATCCCAGGACAGGTCTATTGCCCACTGCTCTATATTAGCAAGAGAGTGCAGTAAAGCAATCCTACTCGCCTGTTGAAACAGAAACCATTTTTATGATTCTTTAGCTTTCTACTGAAGAAAAAAAATAGTGTTTAACGGGTCTGAAACAAAGTTTACCAGTGTGCCACCCTTGCCCCTTTTGATTTTTCCAGGCTCCACAACAGTCAGATTGTCTTTTCTGTTAGGCTGTGCCGGAGGGCTGGCCTCCCCAGTCTCGGTTATTTTCCTGCTGTTCCAGTTCTCTTGCACTATCTTGGTCAATGAAACCTACACAACACAGAAAAACAAACAAGCAGAAGTCGAACAATGATTTATTTTGCGCAATCAAAAACTGTCTGATAAAACTGAGATGTGGTCAATGATATTGTTTAGTCAAAAACTACATGTTAAAGGATATTTCCAAACCTTTTCCTGTGGGTCTGCTGTGAGAACGATTTTGATGGCCCACATGCAAAGTGTATTTTCTGAGGAATTGATTTCCACAGGTAAACCATCTGCAAAGAATACAGCACAAGGATGCACTGTGTACCATAACATGTCATACTCACAATTCGTATTTTTGTATTCTGTCTTTGCTCACCTTGGTGGGTTATTTTTGTTGCTGGGATGGGACAGAGGGACAGTGTGCTCTGGGTATTTATATACACTTTTCCATCCAGTACACGGACATCATACACTTGGTTCTGGTGGCAATAATATGAGACACATCAAGAATGCTAGCAGTTTGATCACTGTACATTAAAGTTATAGTTCATCCAGAAATGAAAAACAGGGTGATGACAGACTTTTATTTTTTGGGTGAACGGTTCATTTAACTTGGACCATCATAACAACTTGCCTGCAGTCCAGTGGAAGAGGAACCAGTTTCAAGGCTGAAATCAAAGTAATGCCATGGGCAAATCAGTGCCAGTTTCCCATTGCCCAGATCCTCAATATCACCTTGCTCAAGTGGGCCTCCTATTAAGCAATGGATCATTATATTCAGATCTTAAAACAATTCTTTCATTTCACTGTATTGCAGTTGGGATATTTTCACAAAGACCCATAATTAACTTGTATCACTGTTTTGTCAGAAAATGTTTTTCAACTTACATGTACAGTATCTCACAAAAGTGAGTACACCCCTCACATTTCAGCAACCATTTTAGTATATCTTCTCAAAGGACAATACTATAGAAATGAAACTTGGATATATAGTAGTCAATGTGCAGCTTGTATAGAAGTACAAATTTATTGTCCTCTAAAAATAACTCAACATATAACCATTATTGTCTAAATAATTGGCAACAAAAATGAGCACACCCTAAGTGAACATGTCAAAACTGTGTCCAAAGTCTCAATATTTTGTAGGGGCACCATTGTTATCTAGCACTGCCTTAATCCTCCTGGGCATGGAGTTCACCAGAGCTGCACAGGCTGTTGCTGGCATCCTCTTCCACTCCTCCATAATGACATCACGGAGCTGCTGGATGTTAGACACATGGTGCTTCTCCACCTCCCGCTTGAGGATGCCCTACAGGTGCTCAATAGGGTTCAGGACATACTTGGCCACTCCTTCAGCTTCAGCTTCCTCAGCAAGGCAGTTGTCATCTTGGCGGTGTGTTTGGGGTCGTTATTATGTTGAAAAACTGCTGTTCAGCCCAGTTTCTGAAGGGAGGCATCATGTTCTGCTTCAGAATGAGAGAATTGTACTCAAAGCACCAAATTTTAACTGCTCTAATACAAGATTATACAACACAAATTTGTATAGTCCTATCAAGCAGACATGATGAACATGATGAATAGGACATGTGGCTTTGCATGGTTAAATGACGTATAGCTGTTATCACTTAGGGTGTACTCACTTTTGTTGCCAGCTATTTTGACAATAATGGCTGTATGTTGAGTTATTTTCAGAGGACATTAAATCTTTACTGCTATACAAGCTGCATATTGACTACTCTAAAATATATACAAGTTTCATTTCTATAGTATTGTCCCTTGGGAAGATATACTAAAATGACTGCTAAAGTGTGAGGGGTGTACTCACTTTTGTGAGATACTGTATGTAAAAAAAAAACAAACAGGATAAATATATTTTCAGTTGGCCTCTAATTGTGAGTCAATTCACATGTGCTAGATAAAAACCTTAAAGGGATACTTTAACCAAAAAAGAAAAAGTTTCTTTCTTCTGTAGAATATAAAATATAAAATAAAATATTTTGAGAAATGTCCATACAATGGAATGGTCAACAATATTGTTTGGTTACTAACATTTTTCAAAATATCTTCTTTGTGTTCACAGAAGAAATAAATGAAGACTTGGAATGACATGATTATTTCATTTCTGTGTGAACTATCCCTTTAAGTGAGCATTATTCAATTAGAGAGAAAGCAAATATCCGAGCAAATGTCTAATGTATCACTAATGTTTCACCTAGGGAGTGGAAGTTACATCAAACCAACACCCAGAAAGAGTTTTCTCTCAAAACTCTCTGTGCAAACAAGGCTTGTGAGGGAAGCCAGAATGAAGCCAAGATGGTGAGCATGGAATAAAGAGACAACTATATCAAATTTGCATACCACTGTTTTGTATGGGAGGGCACAAAATAATTTACTATTTAAGAAAAACCATATGACAGAATTAAAAACATAACAGTAAAGACAGTAAAGTAGTTGTGATGATCAACTGAATCTAAAACCAGTCCATCTAAACAAAGAAAAATCACTTGCCTTGGCCATCACATAATGCACAAGAGCTCTCTGTATCTGATCAGAATTACAAATAACCTTCATGTGGGCAAGATGAATCCATAGCCCAGAATTTATCATCCTTTGTATGCACCAGGACTATATGCTCTCCATCATCAGAGTAAAACCTTAAAAATATAGTTATTATATATATATATATATATATATATATATATATATATATATATATATATATATATACACACATATATACACACACACACACACACACACACACACACACACACACACACACACACAGTATCTCACAGAAGTGAGTACACCCCTCACATTTTTGTTAATATTTTATTGTATCTTTTCATGTGACAACACTGAATAAATGACACTTTGCTACAGTGTAAAGTAGTGAGTGTACAGCTTGTGTATAACAGTGTAAATTTGCTGTCCCCTCAAAATAACACACAGCCATTAATGTCAAAACCGCTGGCCACAAAAGTGAGTACACCCCTAAGTGAAAATGTTCAAATTGGGCCCAAAGTGTCAATATTTTGTGTGGCCACCACTATTTTCCAGCACTGCCTTAACCATCTTGGGCATGGAGTTCACCAGAGCTTCACAGGTTGGCACTGGAGTCCTCTTCCACTCCTTCATGACGACATCATGGAGCTGGTGGATGTTAGAGACCTTGCGCTCCTCCACTTTCTGTTTGAGGATGCCCAGATGATCAATAGAGTTTAGGTCTGGAGACATGCTTGGCCAGTCCATCACCTTTACCCTCAGTTTCTTTAGCAAGGCAGTGGTTGTCTTGGAGGTGTATTTGGGGTCGTTATCATGTTGGAATACTGCCGAGGGGATCATGCTCTGCCTCAGTATGTCACAGTGCATGTTGGCATTCATGGTTCCCTCAATGAATTGTAGCTCCCCGGTGCCGGCAGCACTCATGCATCCCCAGACCATGACACTCCCACCACCATGCTTGACTGTAGGCAAGACACACTTGTCTTTGTACCCCTCACCTGGTTGCCGCCACACACGCTTGACACCATCTGAACCAATTAAGTTTATCTTGGTCTCATCAGACCACAGGACATGGTTCCAGTAGTCCATGTCCTTAGTCTGCTTCTCTTCAGCAAACTGTTTGCGGTCTTTCTTGTGCATCATCTTTAGAAGAGGCTTCCTTCTGGGATGACAGTCATGCAGACCAATTTGATGCAGTGTGCGGCGTATGGTCTGAGCACTGACAGGCTGACCTCCACCCCTTCAACCTCTGCAGCAATGCTGGCAGCACTCATACATCTATTTCCCAAACACAACCTCTGGATATGACACTGAACACGTGCACTCAACTTCTTTGGTCGACCATGGCAAGGCCTGTTCTGAGTGGAACCTGTCCTGTTAAACCGCTGTATGGTCTTGGCCACCGTGCTGCAGCTCAGTTTCAGGGTCTTGGCAATGTTCTTATAGCCTACGCCATCATAATGTAGAGCAGTGTTTCTCAACCCTGGTCCTGGGCGCCCCCCAACACTGCACATTTTGTATATCTCCCTTATCTGACACATTTCAGGTCCTGGAGTTTCTTCTAATGAGCTCATGAGTTGAATCAGGTGTGTTTGATTAGGGAGACGTAGTGTTGGGGGGCGCCCAGGACCAGGGTTGAGAAACACTGATGTAGAATCAAATTAATGAATATTTTATTATTAACTTATTACTTCTTGCAAAATTTCATATTCACCACAGTAAATTCACTCATCAAAATCCTTTATTTATTGTTTTTAAAAAAGAGGTTCAACAGTATATCCAAACTATTTCATCTTCCAAGAATCTTAAAGCTCTTAAAACAGTTAATTTATTTCATCTTTTTAACTAATTTTGTTAAAGCCTTCGTTTTGGACTAATTACTTATTGTTACATACGTCTAGAAATGGTGTTTTGCATGTAATGTCACTCCTTGGTATGTAATGTTGATATTATCTGTATTTTTATCTTACCTAGGCATTAATTAAAAAAAAAAAAAAAAAAAAAAAGAGCGGGCGCGGCCATTTGTAAATTTAATGTGTCTGGCTTCCGGTCTCATCCGCGACCAGCTATTTTTAGCTGTACAAAACAGATGGGTTTGTAGTGCAAGCAGTTTTACCTTTCACTGCACTTGAACACATTTATTCTTCTCGTTATTTCCCTACCGCGGCTAATGAACCGGAAGTCTCGCACATTCATAGAAAACGGCTTACTTCCGCATTGAAAAATAAGGTGGATACATTTTTTTTTCCCATTCAGTATAACAGCCATTCAAAACAGATGCATTTTAACATATCCCTTGTCTAATTCCATTTTAAAAATAGATCGATTGACTTTTTTTCCAAAAAGTTATGCTTTACAGAATGTCTTCTTATAACAGTTCAAGTTATATTTGTGTGTGCATTTATACAATGAAAGGCGCTTACTTTGTGCATGGTGACTTAAATTTAGATTTGTCTCCCACACACTGCCAGTTTCCAGCCTTGACAATGTCTTTAAGCGCATCAACTAAATCCTTCTCGAAGTGATCCATTTGGAACCTGGGGCACGTTCAGGCTCACACCGGTGCACAACGTTTTGCTACGGTTTCCAGATTGAACGACATGTTCCCTGGAAACGGTGTTTAACAGGGTTTGAGATACGTTTTCTCTTGTTTGGTGGGTGTCAGAAATGTCAGCCCAATCAGCAGCAACATGTATATAAACCACGATGTATTAAAGAGACAACTGGCACAATGGGTTCGAGTGAAGTCGTTTACAAATGTGTCCGCTGCAGCTCGGTATACGCAACAATTGAAGATATTAGAAGTTTGTTGTAAGAGTTTTATAGTAATATAGCATATCAACATGATGATGATGAATTTGTAAGTAAATGTAATTAACATCAAAATGAAATCACAAGAGCAAGTATATTGTTTGTACATGTTTATTTGCATTAAAGGCAAAATAACTGAAATAATAAGAGCTCAAGTATAGATCTAGAACTTCTTCAAGTCTGTCTAAATATCATGTAGTAATTGCAATGTCTTCTGGTCCATATCCTTTAGGAAGGTGTGCTAGACACTGATTAATGTAACATAAAAAATAGGGCTGGGCGATATATCTCATGCGATATGCATACAGCATCTGCCAGTGGTGCCGATTTGACTGAGGTAAATCCCATCACTGTTTTCGTAAATCGGAGTTGGCTGATAATGGAGTCGCAGATTTCTGAGAAAGACAAGAATATCGCGTTCACTATCGCAGATGAATCGCCTTCGATAATGAACGCGATATTGCGTAGCTTGTCAGTGAACTACGGCTCCATGTATTAAATGCAGCTCCATTTGAAAACAGGTGATGGAGATTTACCGCTAATCAAGGAACCGGCTTTAATGACTATGCGCATGCATATCGCAAATATTTATATATTTTGCTATTGTATTGTGGAGTGACACTTTCATAAACCTTTCTATCCTCCTCTTATTACATAATGGTAAATATTACACTTTCATAGCACAACAACAGTGATCAGCAATAATGATAAGCCTAATACTCACAATAAAAATAATAATATAGATCATAACACAATCTCGGAGGTAAGAAGTGGATTATCCTTCACCTGAAATGTTAGTTTTTTTTTCATCCTGAAATGGGAGGCAAATTTTGGATCACAATAATTAGGAACCACAGTTTCCACAAATCCCTTCACTCGATTGGGATGTTCTCTTTTATTCTGGATGGCAAGGGCAGTGTAACATCGAGCGTATTTTGCAGTATTAAACACGTATTTATACGTGATTTCATCAGGCTCCGAAAATTCTTCAAAAAGAACACAAAGAATGAAAAATTTCTAACCGGGGGAGTCCAAGATGGCGCCTTGTTAAGACGAAGTTTTCAGAGCTCCTGACCAAACTTTACTTATTTAGAAAGTCTAGCTGTATCAACGTATTATTTAACGTTACATTTGCTGGATCAGATATCAGTGCATTCAATAAAGAGCGCAAACATGCCATCTAACAAACGCAAAGAGCGATTAGACATTGTCGACACTAGTATGGATATCCACGATTATGCTTCTCCTCCTGTAAACGAGTTTGAGCTCTGCGCAACTTCACTCCCTGTCACTCCTAGCAAGCCACCTGCTCACTAAAAAGGTAAATCTTCAAGTCTAAATGAGCAGGCCGACTCTGCCATCATCTCCACGCTTTCCTCGGTGATCAATACCCGGTCTGATGCACTCAAAGGAATGATTAGTGCCAATGCTCTGAAGATAGAAGGGCTGAAGAAAACGATATACTTTGTGTGTGCCGAAGTTCAAGATTTGAAGAACAATTTGAAAGATGTGGATTCCAGACTTGAAGATCAAGAATGTCTTACGGGCACATGGGAAACACGCATTTCTGATCTGGAGAGATACTCTCGCAGGTGGAATTTGAGATTGTTTGGAGTACCTGAGACTTTCAAGGAAGATATCAGATCCGAGGTCATTCTGCAGCGAGACTTATCCCAAGGCCAAGAACAAGTACCCTGACGTTGTCGACACTGTGCATCGGCTAGGGAGGAGAGGTGACAACACAAAACCTCGCGCCGTTATCATGCAGTTTACCTCACGAGTTATCCGCGATGCCTTATGGAAAGCTGCCAAGAAGTCCCAGTTTTTCCAAGACAACAACCTGCGCTTTGCAGAGGATCTGACTTTGCTGGACCAGGAGAGACAGAAGAGCTTGTGGCCGAGAGTGAGAGAGGCGAGGGCTGCTGGAAAAACAGCCTATTACATTGGAGCGCTTGTGTTCATTGAAGGTGTGGAGATTGCTTTGTGAGTTTCATCATAAGGATCGTGCACTCTTTTCTAAGATGGTGACTGTTACCCGTCACTATGGCATTTGAGCCATCATCGTATTACAGCTGGACCTTTAATTTGGTCATTTAAATTGGTCAATTAAGCTCTGTTCATCTCAGTTTTCTTCTCATCTATCAGTCAATTTTGACTTTCTGCCTTTGTTTTTATTCGTGTTAACAGCTGTTCATTGCTGAGTGTTTATCAATGTCGATATCGTTAATTTCTCTTAATGCCAAGGGTTTAAGAAACAGTGTAAAGCGCAAAGCCCTCTTTTTGTTTGTTAAAAACCACGGATCAGACTTTTGCTTTTTTCAAGAAACCCACTCCACACAAGACGATGTTAAATTTTGGAGATCCCAGTGGGGCAGTGATGTATGGATGTCGCATGGCACAGAGCGATCAGCAGGTGTCGCCACTCTAAAAAATAAGTTTGTTGGTGAGATTTTACACGTCGTCAGTGATCCCAAAGGTCACTTTCTCTTATTAGTGGTTTCACTTGGTCAGACCATCTCAGTTCTATTAAATGTATATGGGTACAATTCTTCTAAAGAAAATGCGACTTTAATGGATGTGATCAGTGAAAATATTCAGTACTGGTTAAATAAATACCCCAATGCTGTTCTTATTTCAGGAGGGGATTTCAATATGGTTTTAAATAGTGATTTAGATAGGTTTCCCCCTAGAGCTGCTTCTATAAGTTCAATTATGAATAATTTCATGTTACGTTTTTGTGTTGTTGATATATGGAGGGAATTTTATCCACACCAGAGACTTTATACGTGGAGCAGCAAGGACCGTTCTAAGCAGTCCCGAATAGATTACTGGCTCATTTCCCAAAGCCTAGCAAACAGTTGTAAATCAGTCACACCTCTTACAGATCACAGTGCTATCTCTCTCAAGATTTGTCTTTCTGCATCCCTTGACTTCAGCTCATCTCCTTCTTATTGGAAATTGAACAATTCCCTTCTCCTGTTTGAAGATGTTAAGAGGAATATCACATTACTGATTGAGCAGTACTGGAGAAGAGCTTTAGTGTTAGACTCATATTGTTGCCAGTGGGAGCTCTTAAAGTTTGAAATTAGTAAATATTTTAGGAAATTCGGTAGTAATTTAGCTAGACTTAAGAAAGCAGAAGAAAATAAGGTGGTGTCTAAAATTACAATACTTTCTTCTAAACCCCCAGAGCTGTTTTCTGAATCAGAAAAGCTTGAGTATGCTGACCTGCAATCTAAATTAGACGAGATGTACACTTATAGAGCACAGGGTGCTTACATTAGATCTAGACAAAAATGGATGGAGGAGGGAGAATGCAACACAGCATATTTTTTCAGACTAGAAAAGAGTCGCTTAAGTACTTCGCTAATTGAAACTCTTAATATTGAGGGGACAATACTAATATTAATCTTTGCATCCATTTACTTTCTGTTCTAAATTTTACAGTAAACTGTATAAAAAAAAGTATTCTGAAGAGGCAGCCCGTACTTTTCTGGAGTCTGTTAAAAATTGTAAGACTATTTCAAGAGATGACAGAAATCTTTGTGATAGTGAAATTACTTTATCTGAAGTTAGTAACTCAATTCTAGAACTTAAAAACAATAAATCTCCCGGAACGGACGGGCTTACCGCAGAGTTCTATAAACAGTTCTCTAAAGAACTGTCTCCTTTTTTACTTAAGGTTTTTGAAGAAAGCATACAGAATGAGGCTCTCCCCCCGACTCTCACTCAAGGTTTAATTACTTTAATTCCGAAACCTAAAAAAGATTTACTTTTAATTGACAATTGGCGTCCCGTTTCTTTGCTTAACAGTGATTATAAAATTTTAACTATTATATTTGCTAAAAGATTAAAATACGTATTGGGTTCTGTAATAGATGAGACACAATCTGGTTTTTTGAACAAAAGACACATTGTTAACAATATAAGGTTGATTCTTGATTTATTAGATTATTCAGACTTGATTCAGGAAGACAGCTTCATTCTTTTCTTAGATTTCTATAAGGCTTTCGATTCCTTAGAGCACCAATTTATTATTAATTCTTTAGAAAAATTCGGTTTTGGGGATATGTTCTGCAGAGTAATTAAAACCCTTTACAATAATGGAAGTGCTTCGATTAAATTAAAGAATGGCACTTCACCAAGGTTTAGTTTGTCCAGAGGAGTGAGACAAGGGTGTCCCATTTCTCCCTATTTATTTCTTCTTTGTGTGCAGCTACTGTCAACATTTGTATGTGAAAGCGGTATTCGGGGTATCCATATAGCAGATCGAGAAATATTTATGAGTCAATTAGCAGATGACACCACCTTATTTTTAAGAGATGCTTCCCAAATCCCTATAGCAATTAATTATATAAAACTTTTCTCTAAAGCTTCGGGTCTTAATCTAAACATAGGTAAATGTGAATTAATGTCTATTAAAAATTGTACAGCACCCACTATTTTTAATATTCCAGTTTAAATCTGAAATTACATTCTTAGGTATTGTGATAACTAAAAATCAAAATAAAAGATGTACCTTGAACTTTGACCCAATTATAATAAAAGCCCAAAGAAGATTTAACACATGTTGCAGAGAGACTTGACCTTAAGAGGCAGAGTACTACTGACTAAGGCGGAGGGCATCTCCAGACTTACATATGCTGCACTCTCTCTGTATGTGGACAACAAAATTTGTAAATCAGTTGATAAAATCCTGTTTAATTTTGTTTGGAAAAACAAAATCCATTATGTAAGGAAGTCTGTAATAATGAACACGTATGAGTATAGTGGGTTGAATTTCCTTGATTTCTCCTCTTTGAACAACACTTTCAAAATTAGTTTTTGTGTAATCCAAACTCAATCTGGAATTTTATCCCCAATTACTACTTCAAATTAGGTGGTCTCCCTTTCCTATTGATCTGTAATTTATAATATTGCTAGAATCCCTTACAATTTATCTAAATTTCATAAACAGTCATTACTTGCATGGTCATTAACTTTTAAGCACAATTTCTCCCCACACCGGTATTTCATTTGGAACAATCAAGACATTGTATATAAGAGAATCTTTGTTTTTCAGTAATTGGTTTGAGAAACATTTTGACAGTTTCTCAGTTATTTAACTCAGAAGGTCTTATTTTAAGTTATGAAGAATTATGTAAATTTGATTTCCCAGTAACTCCCAAAGAATTCTCCATTGTCATGGACGATATTCCTAAAGGAGTTGTCATGCTTTTAAGGGACTTTGTTAGATCACCCAGTACTTTACCTGTTTCTTTAGACCCATTTGAAATCCCAGTAGGAAAACTATGCTTTTTGTCACATCCTTCATCACGCAACTATAAGATTAGATCGCTTCAAAGGAGCTTGTAACAACTCCATATGTGGTGTCTATTGAAGAATGTTGTTGATCATATTGACTGGAAAGTATATCTCTGTCTTCGAAATACATAATAACTAACAAGGTTAGAGACATCTCATCTAAATTGTTACACAGATTTTACCCAACTAAAGTGTTTTTTGAAAAGGTTCAAATCAGATATAGATACAAGCTGTGTTTTTTGTGGTGACCTCTAATGAAACTGATATGCATATCTTCTGGGATTGTCCTCACACGCAGCTATTTTGGATTGAATTCTCTAATGTTATCAATCGCAATGTGCTTCAGGGTTTCCTCCTTGCTTTTCAAGGATGTACTGTTTGGCTTCTTTAACATGCAAAAAGATAAAATTAACGAATATTTTATTATTAACCTACTTTCTGCAAAATTTCATATCGTTCCAGTAAATTCACTCATCAAAAACCTTTATTTATTGTTTTTAAAAAAGAGGTTCAACAGTATATCCAAGCTATTTCATCTTCTAAGAATCTTAAAGCTATTAAACCAGTTAATTTATTTAATCTGTTTAATATATTTTGTTAAAGCTTTGTTTTGTATTCTTTGGGAGTTACTGGGAAATCAAATTTACATAAAAATTCTTCATAACTTAAAATAAGACCTTCTGAGTTAAATAACTGAGAAACTGTCAAAATTTAATAAACTGTTTCGCCGGGGCTGAACGCAGGCCTGGTTATGCCTTCCACTACTCTTCCGGATCCATGTGGCTACTATAAACGCTGAGGAAAATGTTTGTTAAACTTCCGGTTATAACTTATTTCAAAATAAAAGTTAAGTTCACTTCTTTTTTTCTTTTCTTTTTTTCTTTCATTAGCTTATTTTTGAAACAAGTGCTCTGAAAGAAATAGTTTTAATTTATCAAATATTGACGCAATGGTATATCTCGTCACATGCAAAATAGTACGTGCTATCCATTGAAACTAAATGGATATCGCTGTGTGGCTGCCAAACAAATAACAGCGCATGCGCGTTTTGATGCTGTCGCGGTGTTGCTTGTGAAAATGATTGTAGATCGTGTGGAACAATAACAGATTCTTCTACGTTTTTAACACGAATATTGAACCATGCCGATCTCCTGTTCAGCTACTGACTGCTCAAACCGGTTTGCCAAAGGGTCAGAAATCAGATTCTACAGGTAAGCACGACACAATAGCAGTTTTTGAGATGCTTGAGCTTTGTGTTAGACCGACTTCACTGTTTACAAGTGCACGAGTTGTTGTATATAGGATGCTGTACTGGCAGATAGAGGTTTTATAGTTAACATGTAACTTGTCGTAAATGTAAAATACCTAAAATACTAATTTCTATCTTGTACACAAGAGGCAACATAATCTTTACCCTTCTTGCATATTGTGGTGCGTTGTCTATGCTCCTCTTTTTCTCTTTCAGTTTAATATCTAAGTATAGTCTATTAGTGATGGCAGCAGATATGGATATTATAATTAATATCACAACATAATTAACATGCTTGTGTTATGCTGCCACTCAAAAAAAAGAAAAAAAAAGAACTTGTAACAGATGATATTATAGATCTTTTAAATCTAGGTGATTTGCACAGGTTGCTGATTTCAGAATGCAATGTGCATGTCTAGATAAACTGTATTGGAAGTAACAGTAACTAATGGAGTTGCAACCGCCTTTACTCTCTCTCTGTTCAGGTTTCCAATCAGCAAGCCTCAGCTAGCCGAGCAATGGGTACGAAACCTTGGGAAAAAGAACTTTGTTCCCACTCAGAACTCCTGTTTGTGCTCGGAGCATTTCCAGCCTGACTGCTTCCGTGACTATAATGGAAAACTGTTTCTCAGAGAGGATGCCGTGCCGACTATTTTCGCAAACTCTGGAGGAGATGGCACAAAGGTGTGTCTTTGCACTTAAAGTTATTCTTGTTATCTAAATCAAAAACATTAATGTAACTGCTTCAGCAATGCAATCCCACACATTGTTTTATTCATGGTGCTTATTTATTGCTTACAGATTGAGTTACGAAAAAACAGAGGAGGATTAGTGGCAAAGGATGCAAATGATTCCAGTCGGTTTGGTTCACTTTCTGATAAAGACAGAGCCAAGCAAATCACAAAAGACAGAAGACAGCCTATAAGAGACTCTAGCCTGAAGGTAACATGTACACTGCTGAATATGCAGTTACTAACACTTACTTTAGTCTGTTTTTAGCTTCTCTGCAGGTCATTAACACATCTCACACTTGTTTTTGGTGTTTAATCTCATGGAGAAAAATCTCATTTTCAGATTTGCTGTATGTGAATAGAGCAAGAATAAAGGTGTGTCAAAGATACAAGTCTGTGTAGATATGTTGATTTTCACAGTACAGCAATAGTGTGTAAAAACAGCCTGAGAGTTGAAGCATGGATAATGTATTGCAAAAAAATTAAATTGAGGCAGATTTGATGACAAGCAGGTTTATCTAAAGAAAACAGCCTGCATGAATCCTTTTTTTCCAGTGGAAATAACTGGCAAAGCAACTGTAAAGATAATGCTGCATAGCATTTTTTAAAAATTATTACAGTTGCAGTGTAAGACTAGACTTAAACCTCTTTTTGTCATTACTTAAGGCTTTATGTTGTAGGAGATTTTTCTGGCTTTTTTAAATTGGTTAATCAAATAGAATTCTGAATAACAGTTTCATTATTGAAAAGTATGGACGTCAGTTTCTGCCACGGAATAAAAGGAATAAAAAAGGTAATGCTGACTTTTTATCTCAATTTTTTAACAGTTCTGAGTTTCCATCTTGCTCTTCTGACTTTATCTTTAATTTCTGAATTTACTTTTCGCAATTCAGTGTTTTTTTGTTTTTTTATTTCAGCACTGAATAAACAAAGGTAATAATAAAGGTAATTTGGCTTTTTATCTCATAATTCAGGCTTTTCTTCTCAAAAGTGTAAGTTGTATGTCTTGCAATTCTGATGAAAAATGTCAGAATTGTGAGATATAAACTCAGAATTGTAGGGGGAACAGAAGTCACAATTACCTTCTTTATTTTTATTTTTTTTTTATCCCATATCAGAAACAAACTTGCATAGAAAAGTGTCTGCAAAGTGGCAACATTAAGAATTACATATATTTTGAGCAAATCTGAAATGTGCTTGGCCATAAGGTGTCAAAACATTGCGTCATAAAATAAATGGTGCCATTTAAAAAGGAACAGCTATAGTCCAGCTAAGTACTTTTCCCTTTGTCAATCAGACATTTTTTTTCTTTATTACAGGGCAGAGGTATGAATGACCGGAGACGTGCAGGGAAGCTCTCGATAGGTGACAGGTACCCATCTTTCTAGATTCTCAAACTTATGAACACATCACCTCAGCCATAATGAAGATTAGCATATTAATCATGGTTTCAGTGAATTGAATTGTTTTATATGGTGTCTTAAGCATTGAAATAAACACTAAGCTTGGATGAACTCAAGCCATTTTTTGCCATCTTTCTTGTCCCTGCAGACAGACTCTGTCTCTCAAGAGTAAAGTGTATGACAGCAAAGGTCTGTTGATCTCATGTGGAAGGGATCTGTGTGACTGTCTGGACATAGACTGTATGGGTTGCTTTTACCCATGTCCCGAGTGCGGCTCACGGAAGTGCGGTGTGGAGTGCCGATGTGACCGTAAATGGCTGTATGAGCAGGTGGAGGTAGAGGGGGGAGAGATCATTCGCAACAAGTTTGCAAATTAGCTAACTTGTTGGAAGACCAAGAAGACTTCTGCTTCTGAGCATAAAAGACTGACACTTGCTTGGTATATGGACATTGCAGAAGTACTTGGTTCATTTGCTATATTGTTTATTTTTTTTAAATGTAAAAGTTTAATAAAGAATGTTATGTTTTTGCTTTTTCAATGCTATCACAGCTGTGTTCTTTTCTGTAATCTTTCAAGGATTTCCACTTCTTTAGTTATGCTGTAATGTTGTAGCTGTTTTCCCCCCTGAAATTTGTTTTTACACTTACAAAAATAAAATCTGACTATAAGCTGAGTGCACAGTGCTGATTCAAAGGTTTTACAAATATGATTTCAAATGCTGTGAACATTTGGGGAAATCTTATCTATTAAATGTTTTATCTGAATCAATCTATCTACACTATGTTTTATGTAAAATACCAAGCATAATATGTAGCCACACACATTTTTAGCTCTTTAATTTGCTCAGTAAACCGACTATGATGATATCCAGAAACCTGTTGGTTTACTGCAGGGCACTTTAGTAGTTGTTTGGTGATATCATCTATTAGATATTGTCTAAGATGTTTTTCTAATTGGCCCATTTGTTTCAGCCTGCACATTCAGGGCGCTCCACCTCGTGTTGCAGTGCTAGGAGCCAGGAATGTCAAGATGAAGAACAATCTGTCATAGGCCCAGTTTGCCTTGTAGCTGCACAACAATAAGAATGTTCAAACTGCAAGAAAGTTGACTTGAAGCAGGGATAATGTATTGCAAAAAAACTCAAATGAGGCAGATTTTGATGATTTCAAAACATTCACATCTAGACAGGCAGTTTATATATGGAAAACTGCCTAGGTGAAGCTTTTTCCAGTGCAAATAACTGGCAGTGCAGTTTTAAAGATGAAGCATTGATACAGTTGTTAAAATATTACAATTCTTGCAATGTAAGGTGAGAGTAAACCTTTTATTGCCATAACTTGAGGCCTTGAGTTATAGTAGGGAATTTCTGCCAGTTTAAAATTCTGATTAACCCTTTAATAATTGAAACGCGTTTGCAACGTGCCAACATAAGAAAATTACACACGCACATATACAGGTGCTGGTCATATAATTAGAATATCATCAAAAAGTTGATTTATTTCACTAATTCCATTCAAAAAGTGAAACTTGTATAATGTATACGTTCATTCCACACAGACTGATATATTTCAAGTGTTTATTTCTTTTAATTTTGATGATTATAACTGACAACTAATGAAAACCCCAAATTCAGTATCTCAGAAAATTAGAATATTGTGAAAAGGTTCAATATTGAAGACACCTGGTGCCACACTCTAATCAGCTAATTAACTCAAAACACCTGCAAAGGCCTTTAAATGGTCTCTCAGTCTAGTTCTGTAGGCTACACAATCATGGGGAAGACTGCTGACTTGACAGTTGTCCAAAAGACAACCATTGACACCTTGCACAAGGAGGGCAAGACACAAAAGGTCATTGCAAAAGAGGCTGGCTGTTCACAGAGCTCTGTGTCCAAGCACATTAATAGAGAGGCGAAGGAAAGGAAAAGATGTGGTAGAAAAAAGTGTACAAGCAATAGGGATAACCGCACCCTGGAGAGGATTGTGAAACAAAACCCATTCAAAAATGTGGGGGAGATACACAAAGAGTGGACTGCAGCTGTAGTCAGTGCTTCAAGAACCACTACGCACAGATGTATGCAAGACATGGGTTTCAGCTGTCGCATTCCTTGTGTCAAGCCACTCTTGAACAACAGCCAGCGTCAGAAGCGTCTCGCCTGGGCTAAAGACAAAAAGGACTGGACTGCTGCTGAGTGGTCCAAAGTTATGTTCTCTGATGAAAGTAAATTTTGCATTTCCTTTGGAAATCAGGGTCCCAGAGTCTGGAGGAAGAGAGGAGAGGCACAGAATCCACGTTGCTTGAGGTCCAGTGTAAAGTTTCCACAGTCAGTGATGGTTTGGGGTGCCATGTCATCTGCTGGTGTTGGTTCACTGTGTTTTCTGAGGTCCAAGGTCAACACAGCCGTATACCAGGAAGTTTTAGAGCACTTCATGCTTCCTGCTGCTGACCAACTTTATGGAGATGCAGATTTCATTTTCCAACCGGACTTGGCACCTGTACGCAGTGCTAAAGCTACCAGTACCTGGTTTAAGGACCATGGTATCCCTGTTCTTAATTGGCCAGCAAACTCGCCTGACCTTAACCCCATAGAAAATCTATGGGGTATTGTGAAGAGGAAGATGCGATATGCCAGACCCAACAATGTAGAAGAGCTGAAGGCCACTGTCAGAGCAACCTGGGCTCTCATAACACCTGAGCAGTGCCACAGACTGATCGACTCCATGCCACGCCGCATTGCTGCAGTAATTCAGGCAAAAGGAGCCCCAACTAAGTATTGAGTGCTGTACATGCTCATACTTTTCATGTTCATACTTTTCAGTTGGCCAAGATTTCTAAAAATCCTTTCTTTGTATTGGTCTTAAGTAATATTCTAATTTTCTGAGATACTGAATTTGGGGTTTTCATTAGTTGTCAGTTATAATCATCAAAATTAAAAGAAATAAACACTTGAAATATATCAGTCTGTGTGGAATGAATGTATACATTATACAAGTTTCACTTTTTGAATAGAATTAGTGAAATAAATCAACTTTTTGATGATATTCTAATTATATGACCAGCGCCTGTATGTACACAGATGATGTTTCTCATTAACCTTGTAAAGTTTGAACTTTAAGTCATGCATGTTCTCATTTGTAGATGACACCTTAAAGATCATCTGTTATGATGTAGTGTCTCTCGTTTATCATCTGCTCCTTTTATTACCATACATGAGTATTAAAGGCTCTTTGTGATGTGCCCTAACCCATTTCTCGATTTATATGTAAGAGATTGGCCCTTTTTCCGAAAACTCTTTGATATTCATGTTGATTCATTACTAATTTGATTATGTAAATGTAGTATGGTTTCAGTGAGTTTGCTCAGCGTATCAGAGAGAGCATCCTCACAGAGAGAAATTTTTACAGTTGGTCTCAGAAGGACAATTATAAGCTCGGGTAAAAACGCACCAATTTCACAAGCAAAATTAACATGTCTGTGTGTATAAGCGCTTGGGGACAGATGGTTTATCACAGGAAATGAGTTCTGTTTACGCTATGTGAGAGCTGTTTTAATGGTGCAGTGTGTGCCTGACTGAGATTATTGACACCAGAGCCCACAGAAGATTCCAGAAACACAACAGGATGAAACACCACCTCACAGATGACCAGAGCCAAAGCATATTTTATATTGATTTAAAAATTATGTTTTGCCTTAATAGGTTCTTGCAGTATCTTATATTTATTGATGCTTACAAATAATATGAAAATGTTTCATATTTGTTTAAATCCATTATGCAATTTACATGGTATTAGGAAATATTTGTAATTGTACAACAGGCTTTCAAACGGTTGCAGAGTGAGGTTTGGTTTCCTTGTCTAATGTGCATTGCAACTGAGTGTCTGCTGGCTGAGAACTCCACAGTCTGTGATGTCAGAGTTACACTTGCTGCATTCACAGCTGAGGGCCACTGGGTACGTGAAAACAGAGTCAGCCCTGGCAGGGCAGCCTTTAAACTCATACGTCTCATAGGTCCATTCTCTGAAGTTACAGGTGTTCTGGTAGGGCAGCATTATTGGGCTACGGTAAGGACTTTCCTGCCAAAAAAAGTATTTTAGTTCCCTTTTATCTGGTGCAATATATATCAGATCATTTAATGTTTTTAAAAGAAGTCTCTTATGATTACTAAGGTTACATTTATTTGATCAAAAATTCTGTAAAATCAGTACTATTGTGAAATATTATTGCACTTTAAAAGAACTGTTTGCTATTTTACAATATTTTTAAGTGTAATTTATTCCTGTGATGGCAAAACTGAACTTTCAGCATCATTACTTCAGGCTTCAGTGTCACATGATCCTTTAGAAATCATTCTAATATGCTAATTTGGTGCTCAAGAAACATTTCAGTGTTAAAAACAGCTGTGCTGCTTAATGTTTTTGTGGAAACCGTGACACACTACCATTCAAAACCATTCAGAACTTTGGGGTAAGAACGAAATGTAATGCGTTCGGTTGATCAGTGACAGTAAAGACATTTAGAATGTAACAAAATGCATGTCTATTTTAAATAAATGCTGTTGTTTTGAATTTTTTATTCATCAAAGAATCCTGGGGAAAAAAAACACGATTTCCACAAAAATATTAAGCAACAAAAAATTGTTTTTCGAAAATAATAAGAACCACTGAGTACCAATAATAATTGAACACCAAATCAACCTATTAGAATGATTTCTGAAGAATCATGTGACACCAAAGACTGGAGTAATAGCTGCTGAAAATTCATATATACAGTATGTCCATTGTACAATTTGCACAAATCCATTTAAAAGAAAGGTTACAAGAATATTACTTCATCCTACCTGTGTTTTGCAAAGCCCAGCACAGGCAGTGGTGTCAATTGTGATGCAGCTGCCACATTCCTCACTTTCCAAGGTAATGGAGATATTGGTGAGCCGACAGCTGGCCCTGCATTCTGATCCTGCCCTCGTTAGTGCTGGCAACAGCATCACCATAACAACGAAGCGCATCCTCATCTGCGAATCAATGTGAAAGTGTGCAGCTAATCAAATACAGCTACTGCAGTGGATAAAGTATTAGCACTTCATATTGTATCCATCTTGGGTTTTACTGCTTTTTAAAGAAAATTGGCATTGAAAGTTCAAGCTAACCCAGACCAGATGTAACCAGCTCACATAGCTTGGACATAAACAAAAAGTTGGCTAAATTGTTATTAGTTGAATAACTAAGAGGAATGCATTTAAATTTGGTTTGGGAAAAGCAACTATCAAACACATTCAAACTAAAGTCAAAGTACTAATATAAAGTTCATGCTAATATAAATATAATTGCTAAAATACTGATATAAAGTTCATGTCAATCCTACCTGCTGGAGTTTCGCTGAGACAAAATCCTTTCACCTCAGTTCACGTGGACACTTATATACTCCTGTCAGATGTGACGCCCACATCTGGTTGAGAGCAGCCATGTCTTATCATACTACTGCATTTGCTTTTGTGGAGGTGGCACAAATCCCCAAAAGCCCTGTGGCCATGGCATTCAGTCTGGAAGAGGCTTAGACAGAACAGGATCCATGTAAAGGCCACCACTGATGTTCTGCTTTTCAGGGTCAGTGTTCTGCAGCACAATTCCTGGATTGAAAATCACTGGAACAACAGCTTGTCTTCTCTAAGAGATCCACATATGGCTGCTTCAACTATTTATTTCTGCAGGATATTTTTAAGAACATTTCACAAAAATCAATCAGTTTTTAGTCTCCACGGCATCTGTTCAGTTTTTACCTGGCTAACTTTTGAAACAGTCTCTCATAACATATGGAGGTGATGTTCCTACAAGTACAATAACAGGCATCAGACCATATCCTAATTTACAGCACATATGTCAGTATTTGGAACGTTGGTTGGTGTATATATTTGACATACGTTAAGGGGTTTAATAATCCATTTTCTTTTTTTTAACCACTAGATCTATATATATTGATATTTGAAAATGATATTGGGATTGAGATACTCATGGGCACTTGAAAAGTGATAAAGGATGCAATAAACTGATCAAACATGACAGTAAAGATATTTAGGGTTTTAGATTTTTAATATACTTTTTCATTTAAGAGATCTCTGTTTCAAATGAAAGCTTTTCTTTGAAAATTTCTATTGTTTTTAAAGAATCCTGAAAAACATGTATCATGATTTTTTTTTTTTTTTTTTTTAATTTTGATGATGATAAGAATCATTATTATTTACTGAGCAACAAATTAATTAAAATCATTTCTGAAGAATCATGTGACACTGAAGGCTGAAGTAATGGCTGCTGCTTTGCCATCATCAACAACATTTATTTGAAACTGAAGTCTCATAAATTACAAATTATATAAAAAATCTCAAATTTTAAATGTGTTTACTGTCGCTTTTGATCAGTTTAATGCATCCTTGACCAATTTAATGCATGAAATCACCCATTAAACTTTTCAGAGCTCATAAGCATTTCAATCTCCATACAATTTTCAAATACAAACGTCAAAAGATATTAAAAAGACTTATTTCAAACATAAAAATCTCACTGACCCCAAACTTCTGAACATGTTTTATACAGTATATAGTCTTTGAAACTGTCCTCTGTAAAAGAACTATTCTAGCTTTGATTCTATTTAGCAGCAGGACTAGCCATTATTACCTTGACCATTATCTTTTTTTAAAGTTATACAGTGCCCTGGATTTTCATTTTGATTCTGTTCATTTTCTTTAACAGATCTCAGTCTGGCTCTTCAGCTTTTCATCTCCAGCTCAACCTTGACAAAATGAAGCTCTTTTTTCTTTCAGCTGCCCCCAGTCTCTTTCCATCGCTTTTGAAGGTTGTACAGTCATTGACTCCTGATGTGTACAAATCTTGGAAATTGTCCAAGATGACCCACTAACCTTCATTTATCACGCTGCGACAACTGCCCTATTCGAAAATGTCTTTTTAATGTAGAGAAAATCTGCCTTTTCACTCCCATCAATGCATCCAAAATGTTTCTGTCTGACTCTATATATCCAGTAATTCTCACATTTACTCAGGTCTCAGTGTACTTCTCACTGCTGCCATAGTCATATTCAAGACCCCATTCCTGGCCTACAGTGCAGTCAGCACCATTATTCTAATAACTAAGCCATTATCCAATCGCACACCCACAACCTTCACACTACAGTCAGAATCTTTACTCCCTACACATATAAAGCAGCCATCCTGTGTGCTTACAATGACAAAATGTTGTCTTGTGAAATACTGCCCCCTTTTATTCTGTATAGTGCCAGCTGCAGCCTCTATACATAATAGACATGCGTAGACAAAAACATAAGCTAAGTCCAAAACAAGCTATTAAGGTGGGGTATTTGAATAATAAAACAGCAAGATGTCAGTTTGTCAAGATAGTAAATGTTGGTCAATGCAAACCGTTTTAACAAGAGCAATGTCTGCTGCATAACTAATGAACTAGATCAAACAGCACAATCATTCTGATAGCACACACACATTTCCCCCTCTACAACAGAGTAAGTGAGACACGAGTTTTGTAGAGCATTTCTCTGTCTTGTGAGGTACAATATTTGTTTTCCACGTGATAAATATAAAGTATTCGTGGCTTAAACACACTGCTGCTGATGAAACTGGTTTTCTAGAGCTCTCGGTTGTAAAATAGAGTGCCTGGAGAAACAGGCAGGTGGTGTAGTGGGAGTAATCATTTGCATTTTGCTTTCACACAAACATCACATGTGTTTAAAGCATTAACAACCCCAGAAAACCAATTTTGAATTTAAAATTTTGTTTAAATGATCTTGATTGTTTCTTTTTTACAGTGCCACTATAGTCGGTATGAATGAGTGCTAATGCCAAGAAACTCACATATGATCATATTGTAAAGAAAAAGTTGTTTCCAAAATTAAATAATTGGCCCCTATTTTACCAATGTTCTATAGCCAAAATAAGGTGATATAAAATATTATTTGAAAAATATGATACAGTAATTTCCAATAGGATGACAGCATATTTTATAACACATTAAATGTATAACTTGGGTTTTATTTTAAAACAAAATAAACTGAAAACTGTGATGAATCTTAACTAAAGCTAAACTATTGCGTTAAACATATTTAATTACCTCAACTTTCCAACTTTGACGTCTCAAAGATGAATGTTGTAAAATCGTTCTTTTTCTCCTCAAGTTTTCAGCGGATCTTACAGCACCCCCTTTTCTTCTCTTCGGGGTCTCCGGGCCCCAGTTCCGAACCCTCTGCTGAGCTGAAGGAGGTGAATCTTTTATTTATGCTCTTTGTTTAATCGCTTGCTTGTTTAATGGAGCTTGAAAGAGTGAAGTGCAGAGCTCTCACGACACAATCACATTCATCTTTTTTATGTCGTGTTTACATTCTTATCTTTTTCCAAACAGGCCGTGACAGAAATTGTATGTGGCTTTCTGACAGAGCCACACACAGGCAGCTTAGTGTGTGCAGCTCGTGCTCTACAGCAGGCCCTCGGGTAGGCAGTTGCGATGAACTGGATGTCAACAGATGCATAAGGGCTGTCGGAGTTTGAGAACTGCAGCACACCGGTGCGCGCGCAGTGGCCTGCCACGACCACAGGGGGGCGATCGAGGTCTTTCCGCGCTGCGCAAACGTGCCTCTCGCGGCGG
>JAFVLL020032811.1:0-15158 GCA_021397915.2 Tor tambroides
TGTTTTTTTTTTTTTTTTTTTTTTTTTTTTTTTTTGGAAGGAATCATATTCCAAGTGCAATAAAATGCCTAAATAATTATGCCGCGAAAATTACATCGTGCTTGTGTTTTTATTATTATAGGCTACTGATTCTTACAGTCTTTCCCGAATATTGTAGATAAAAGGAAATGTTGGGTTGAGTCTGAGCCGGTGTACTGCAGCAAGAAAATCACGCCCATAACTGAGCCTGCTACATACTACACACCCCAGCAGCACACAATGACCTCAGGCTGATTTTAAAGGGATATTTATAAAACTTGAGTGCGTGTGCATGGGTCTTCGAGAGGTTTTTCTAATCATTTGCAGTGCAGTGTTGCGGTTTTTACAGTGATGTTCTTTGTCTCATGGTGCTGATGCTGTTAGACTGCGCAGTCCGGGCGCACAAGCATTGCACGGGTTTCGCACAGCCTAGCCTATTATTTGCTCTTTCATATTGTGATTTTGAAAAGACGTGTGCAAAATGTGCAACAATCGCGCAAGAGATTGTCATATTTAAATGTGTTACTGAAGAGGGTTTCTCTTGTGTGCCGTGCGGAGAGGAGAGGATGAGGTGTGGTTTTCTCTTTCTCTGACTGACGCTGCTGTCAGATGCTCTGGACATCAATATTATTGTTCAGCAGTGACCTACCCAAAAGAGCCACCCATCTCTGCACATTAGCATCAGGCCTGCAGACCTGTCTGAATGCACAGTGCTGTCGCTTACCACAGGCGATCGTTCAGTTTGCTCCTGGCTCGAGCCCAGTTAGTAAAAACTATCCAAAATCGCCTTTACGGGATATGAGGCTACCAGAGGGTTTTAAAGCAGTTGTGCACCTTTTACTAGTAGCCTAGTATATGTTAAATATTATATATTTAAAACTACTCAATGAGGTTCCTTTTTCTCTATGTCAAATTAGTGGTAAAGTTTTTTTCTCCCCTCAGTGTTAAAATATTGTAAGCAATCACATGCATGTCAAATCAGAGCTTTTTTTTAGTCCATAAGCCTATCACGAGTTTGCCCGCATGACAGACATGACAGACCGAATCAATAGGATATTCCTAATAATCTGTAATAGCAACGGTAAAGGCATTAATAATGTGTGTTCTTGCTTCAGTTCATCATGAAGAAACCACAGTAATTATTACAGTTAAAACTGAAGTTGTATTATAAATAATAATACTGGTAGTTATTTTCATTTGGGATTGGAAACAGTTTTATAGTCGCTGTTTTCCATACAGCAAAGCTGGATGATCACTGGCAGTCGAGATCAACTTTGCTTGGTTCATTAGAAAATGCCACTATGTATACTATAAAATTACACCACTAGACATGGAAGAACCGTTACTTGTGCCCCCTCAAAACAAAACCTAGGAACATGACTCCCCTGACTATAACATCCCGGATAACTCGGGCGTAGGGCAGGGTGGATGTGTCGAAGTCTAACAGAGGTTGGTCATCATGTTGATGGGTGAGCTCCAGTGTTTTGACTGCTATGCTGGCAGAAAAGAAGAAACTCTCATGAGCGGATGGTAAATATTTTGGTCACCAGGCAACAAGGCTGCAGCTCTGGATGCATGCAGAGAGGTTTTCTTCAATCCCGCACAAGCATGGCTAATGCTCCACGCCTTAATGTCCTCTGGCGCAGCGTTCTTTGGCTGCGTCTCCCCCGCTCCCTATGCACACTTAACAAATGACAGCACTGTTTGCGTGTACGGCTCAGATTGGACTCTGGCATTCGTCGAAGTGTCTGTCCCTTAGAGTCGATACGCTTTCTGCACATTTACATCTTTGCTTTGTCAGCATCCTGCTGAAATCCTTCAGTTTCTTGTCCCAAAATGTATCTCTTTGTTGTCTTTCATAGGAAATATGCATTTATTGAAATCATGTATGAATCATGTTCTTTAGATTTAAGGTTACAGGGGCTTCGTGCACCTATTTTTGTAGTTCCACACTGGATTTATATAAGCTTATGTACTGAATGATTAGTGCTGTTTTTATGTGGCATGTTGTATCTACGCAGAGCAACCTGTGCATTGTAAAAGCACTCTTTAACATGACTTGAAATGCTTTCTTGTTGGTTTCAAAACACAAAATGGTTCCTGTCAAGTTGTCTTTGTTAAAATAATGATGAGACAGTTCCCTGTTCAAGCTCACGTTGTGTTTCGAGTTCTGAACTGACACTGGTGACATGATGTTATAAACTGATTATTCAGAAAAATGTCACTCGGATGATTTTGACCCTAAGTTGAAGTGATGCATGGAGCTACAGCAGCAAGCCTCACATTGTGACTGAATTTTAAATAGCAGGACTTTAAATTTACTTTACTTGACGAAATCAGTTTTGAATGTCTCGGTAATGTTAAGTTTTAAGGCTTTTTATGCAATAGAAATGTGTGTTCACACGTTATTGTTGCATTTAGCAGATGAGAGCTGGGTGATAATATAGTTTTGCTACAGTACAAGCAATCAAGTAGTTGAGATTTGCAATATAGTGTATACAGTATGTGCGGAAAAATACTTATATATCCAGCTTTATATGAAGAACTTCATCCAGTGCAGACACAGTGAAACAGCAACGATGCAGTGAGTGATTCATGATTCCCCAGACAGACCAACCACAGGTCCATATGAGCTCAATCATTTATGTTTTAAAGTTGCACTCAGGGTTCCTGCTATATTGATTTTTATGCAGTGTGTTTTTGATTCTCTGTGTTCATTGTATTACATTGCATGTTTTATTACATTTGTATGTCCCATAGCACATCACTGACAGAGGAACTTCTAAGTCAGTGGTTCTCAAAGTGTGGTATGCAGAGGAATCCCTAAATTAAATATAAATTAATGTTAAAACACAAAACATTTCAGTTTAATCTTATTTGAGTAAAGCTGTTTTTGTTGTTGTTTTTTTACATTAAAATACAGTGCAGTTTTCCCTCAATAAACTCCTAATTTGCTGCTTATTAATAGTTAGTAAGGTAGTTGTTAAGTTTAGGTATTGGGTAGGATTAGGGATGTAGAATAAGGTCATGTAGAATAAGGCATTAATATGTGCTTAATTACTACTAATTAATGGATAATATTCAAGTAATATGCATGCTAATTAGCAACTAGTTAAGAGACCTTAAAATAAAGTGTTACCTATTCTTTTTAGGAATAAAACTGCCTCGTTTTTGAACTGTGCAGAGCAGTAGCTGAATAGTTAGGCCTACTACGCTACTGTATTTTAATGTTGGTCATTATGGTGGTACTTGGAGAGCCAAATATTTTCTGAGGTGGTACTTGGTATAAGACGTTTGAGAACCACTGTTCTAAGTAGTCTCTGCTGTTGATTATTTAGCTATTCATTTTTATGTTTCACCAGTTGTTGGAGCCTTAAATTGAGTGATGTCTGTTTGCGTCCAGTCCATAAATTCTCAAAAATTTGTTTCTAGAGCATTCAAATAATTGTAGAAAAGCAATCTTTCAGCAATGTGTAGAACTTGTCACTGCATGCACATGCAACTTGAATTAAAACTATTAACATTTTTACAATCTAAATATAATTATAAAGTTTGAAAATGTTGAATTTTACATTTGTTTTGCAGTCTAAATAAGTATCCTCTCTCTCTCTCTCTCTCTCTCTCTCGTGTTTTCTCAGAGTGAGAGGCTCCTGATTAAAGGCGGTCGGATTGTGAACGATGACCAGTCCTTCTATGCAGACATCTATATGGAGGATGGAGTCATCAAGTAAGCTGCGTTCACATGCACACATATACAGTACAGCCACACTGGATCTAAATACAGGTTCTGGTTAAAACCATACCCATATTTATCAGCATCGTTGATTAAACAACTGCTGATTCAATTTGAAAAATGTTAAACTCATATCAGACTTTCAACAACCGATTCACCTAAGGTAACAAGTCATATTTTGATTAATTCTTTTTGAGATCTGCTTACTCCTGCTTAGACAAAGCCAGCTAAAATTTATATTAAAAGTCAGCATGAAATGAAAATTAATCAGATTTGTAAATGCATGCTATGTTATGTGTTTCATTAAAAAGAAAATGTTTAATCAAAATACCATAACTCAAACATATGAATGTATGTTACATTGAAAATCTTTTGAAAACAATAAAACAAGTATTTTACATGTATCATATATCATTTTTACACATAGCATTTTTAAATTATGAATACCTTAATTAAAAAATGAATGTTAATAATATACAATTTTTTTGTTATGATATATATATATATATATATATATATATATTTGACAGCCTTAACCAATCTCTCCACATAGTAAAAATCTCAAATTATTGATATTTTTAATATTCTGACCATTACTCAAAATAATGAGGGTCTACAGGTATCTACAGACCTAAGATTTTTTGGTCATACTTTATTTTAAGGTCCAATTCTCGCTATTAACAAACCGTTAACTATGACTTTTGCCTCAATAAACTCCTAGTTTGCTGCTTATTAATAGTCATTAAGGTATTTAAGTTTAGATATTGGGTAAGATTAGGGATGTAGAATATGGTCATGCAGAATATGTTCTTTTCTAACTACTAATGAACAGCCAATATGCTAGTAATATGCATGCTAATAAGTTAATAGTGAGAATTGGTCCCTAAACTAAAGTGTTACCGATTTTTTTAGTTATTCATAATATTTTAAATATTATTCTCATAATGATAATGTTTTGCAGTTCTTTCCCTTATGATCTAAGAACAGTTATACAACTGGAAAAAGAAAAAGAACAATGATGAAAAAATGGTGATTTTATACCATAGTGTAATTAAAAATCGTCTTTCTGAATTACCATCTTCTGTCAACTTCAAGGCAAATTGGAGACAACCTGATAGTCCCAGGAGGGGTGAAGACCATTGAGGCCGATGGGAAGATGGTGATTCCTGGAGGAATTGACATCCACACCCACCTACAGATGCCCTTCAGGGGAACAACCACTGTGGATGATTTCTCCCAGGGCACCAAGGCTGCTCTTGCTGGAGGAACCACCATGATCGGTGAGATCTGTGGAAGATTGTCAGAGTGGATTGAATTGAGGGGATAGTTCACCCAAAAATGAACATTTCCTGTTAATTTACTTGACCTCTGGCCATCCAAGATGTAGGTGACTTTTTTTTCTTCAGTAGAACAGTAAAGATTTTTAGCTGACATTTAGCAAGTCACTCGAGAGCCTAAAAAATATCAGGCAAGACAAAATTAATCGACAATATTTTGAGGTCTTATGAAGCGAAACGAACGGTCTGTGCAAGAAACTGCACATTATTTAGTAGTTTGTTTATGTAATCATGCACTGATGTCAAGTTTAAACAATTAAATGTGACCCTGGACCACAAGACCAGTCATAAGGGTCAATATTTTGAAATTGAGATTTGTGCATCATCTAAAAGCTGAAGAAATAAGCTTTCCATTGATGTAGGGTTGTTAGGATAGGACAATATTTTGTAGAGATGTAGCTATTTGAATATCTGGAATCTGAGGGTGCAAAAAAAATCTAAATATTGAGAAAATCACCTTTAAAATTGTCCAAATGAAGTACTTAGCAATGCATATTACAATCAAAAACTAAGTTTTGATATATTAGGAAACTGTCATATTATTAACTATAGGAAATTGACAAAACATCTTCATGGAACATGATCTTTACTTAATATCCTAATGATTTTTGGCATAAAAGAAAAATGGATAATTTTGATCCATACAATGTATTGTTGGCTATTGCTACAAATATACCTGTGCTTCTTATGACTGCTTTTGTGCTCCAGGGTCACATTTTATTTAAGCACCCAATAATGATGGGAAACATGGATGTTTCACATGTCTAAAGCATATAAAGTTAATAAACTAATCTTCATCAGCTCAAATTTGAACACATTTAGAAACCATTTAGAAAAAAGCTGTAGAACACTGGAAATAATGGTAATATCTGGATTAACTGGCAAAAAATAGTATTTAATATTGCTGAGTGAACCTAAATATCTTAATTTATGCCACCAAAACTACTTTATATGGATTAAATCAGGTAGAAATATCTCTTTAATGTAACAGTGTTAGTATGTTTTGCAGTGGAGCTCTATGCTTCACAGATTTAAAAAAAATGCGTGTTAATGAAAAGGGATAAACATTAACAATAGTAGGCTTCCGGCGACCACACAAAGCTCCTGTATGCATCCCACGGCGAAATTCTAGTTGCGTGGAAAAACAGCAGGCCTTTCTGACCGCTGCAGGCTAAAGATCATGAAGAAAAAGTGACAACAGCTGGAGTATAAGAGTGGCTTGTTGTACAGTAAACACTGTGTTTACCAGGGACCGTTAGCACTGATTCATTTTAGAGTAAAAATCCAGCTGTATACATCCCTTTGTTCCCAGAGGAAGTGTGTGCTAGATTATACATGCAGATAATATGGAGACAATGAAGAAGCAGTGAAATATTGAGAGGCTCCTCACTGAATCTCATTGTATGTTCCTGGCCTAATGGTCTGAATATATTAGCAGTAGTAATTCATTCTGATTCTGATTCTAAAATGATTCGTTATATACTTGTTTTCATATTAATGAACGAGTTGACCAACTTTGGATTAAGTAATTAGAAATGAACTGATTTAATACAACTGGATGGTATCTAGTTAGGAACAAAAAATACAAGCAAATATAAAGTACTAAAAGGGAAGAAAGAAACACTTTAGAAGTAATGAACACAAAGTAAGTATATGAAAGTTTTCCAGACAAGGACAATCAGTGAGGGATAAAAAAAAAAAAAAAGTGCAGAATAGATTCGGAGGTTTTCAGAATTGATTCAGAACCATTCAAAAGGGCCTCATGGTGCATCAAGGAATATTTTTTTTCCCCACCCCAGAAAATACTCTGAAGTTATTATTGCAATTATATTTAAAGCAATGAATTAAAAATTAAAATAAACAAAAATCCAATAAATGTAAAATAAAATCAAGTTCCCTTGACTCAATCATCTGTTATTAATATGCAGTGGTTGCCTCTCAGTTTAAATGAAATGAGCACAGGCAAAGCTTTAGTTTATTAATATGAAGAGATTTCTTTTATTTGGATTATTTATTTATTTGATTTGGGATTTGTTTTAAATTTATTTAGTTTATTTAGTTTTGTTATGACATAATTCATTTTCACAAATAAATGTGCAACATTTTGTCTGAGCAATAATAAAAGCACATATTTTCATTTATAATTTGTCCTAAATCTTATTTTATTATCGTAAGTATTGTGAATCATAACGCATCGTGAGTTGAGTGAATCGTAATATCTCTATCTGGTCTGCATAACCAGAATTTCTTGCTCTTAGAAAAATAGCCTTCCTAGATGATTCAGACAGCTTTATAGCTCCAATTTACACAAATTTTATTTACACACAAGTTATTTAACAAAAATATGAGCTGTGTTGTCTGAGCAAGCCTCTGTTGTGTGTGTCACCTGCAGTGGATCATGTGATCCCGGAGCCAGGCTCTAGTCTGGTGGAGGCCTTCGATCGCTGGCGCGAGTGGGCGGATGAGAAAGCATGCTGTGATTACTCTCTGCATGTGGACATCACCCACTGGAACGACAGCATCAAACAAGAGGTCCTGAGTCTCATTAAGGAAAAAGGTGGGAGATCTTTTACTACTATTACACATTTTTAAGATTGCTTACACACCAGGGGCGTAGCGTCTGGGTATGCAGGTGCATATGGGCCCGGGCAGATTGGGGGCCCGCCGAGCTGAGGGGGAACTTTTAATTGAAACGAGGGAAGGAATAGAGCCCTGCACGGGCCTCAAATCTAGGCCCTTGTCCGGCCCTTGTCCTACAGCTTATCAGAATTCTCGGCCCGAGTCCAACTGGAGCCTGTGCCTTTTTTTTCTCTCTTTACACAGCTGCTTTTGCAGCCATTAAAATAGTTCAGTTCTGGTTTTTAATAGCAAAGTGGTTATATTTATTTTTGTTTCTTTATTCATTTAAAAGAAATATGTTTTGAACATTTTATGTTTGTTAAATTCAAGTTGTTTTTTTTTTTTTAAAGGAACGACCAAGTGGCCAGCGGCAGACAGAGTTGAGCATAATTATGTTTGATCAATTTAGCCTTTTCAAATCAACACGACTTGCCTAAAATGAAATCTATATAAAACACTTTATGCATTTCACAATATTAATTAAAAAATTTAACCTAGATAAATGTGTGTTATTAGGCTCATATCCAATCGTTTGTGCGGAGAGTGGAAGCTAAAGGACACTTTGCAGGACATGGAGGCGCCGGCGCAATCACTTGCATTTTTTTTCTTAATAAGAGTGGAAACTTAAAATACACCGTCATTTTTGCTCATAAATGCACTTTCTGCCGTCTCGGTCTTGAACAGGAGCGCTTCACAATGATGAACTGAAACTCAGCGAATACTTGCCTCACAGACATGATAAAAATATCTATAGAATGTAGTGATCGACCGATATTGATTTTTTTTAGAACCGATACCGATACCAATTATTTGCAAGTTTATGTGCCCAATAACCGATATGCAGAACCGATATTTATTTACTGTTATAAAATACTTCACTTTGGTTTTTCCTCTTTTCAGTCATCTTTTTTTTAAGTGTCGAAAATCTGCAGTCTTTCGTTAAATTTAATCTTCATATTACAACAATAAACAAATACATTTTATTTATAAAAAGCATCAGCAGCAATAACACTAATATTATCAATAAGCAAAATAAATGTAGAATGTCTAATGTTTTCAAATGGAGAAAATAAATAAGACAGGAGTCATATCAACTTCATTTTAAACTACAGTTTTAGTAGGTTTATAAGCTGTTTAATGGAGTCAAGAATAATTCACTGGATAATGTTAATTCACTGAATAATATTCTCTGGAATACTGGAATATAAACTTTTACTAACTTTTTTTTAATAAATACAAAGTATTTTACTGCATTTCTTAACTGGAATGTTATATCAGAATTATTAATGTTTTTGTCCCTCTAGATTATGAAATGCCTGCTGACAGCGCAGTTTATCTATGCATTTACAAAGAACTCAAACTGCGATCGCTCGCGGAGATAATAAATAATTCATTTCCATTTTAGATGTTTATTAGCGAAATAATGGTTATATAGTAAATGTTGCTACAATTTAAAGGTGTTTTAAACAAGTGAATCTTGTTAAAAGTTACATGCGGAGGCCGTGCTGGAGCATTTCCTGAGCATCAATCCGCTGAGTGAGCAGCAATGTGAAGCGGCTTCACGAGACTAATGATGAGCAAATATACAACAGAGAGAGAATTTAATTCAGCGCTTTTATTTCCAACATGCGCTCATTCATGGCTGTATTGTTTAACTCATGCAAAGTTACGTGCTTATTGGGAGAGGACTTGACGGATTTAAGTGTGTCTAGCTCGTCCGTCCGCACTCATCCGCTTGGCCAGTATACTCTGAAAGCTGCGCGGACGCGGCTGTGCGCGAGAAGGGACAGAGCAGCGGAAAGTGTGAAACTTACCCGGGCCTTTAGCCTACGTGACTCTGATTCTGAGACTAACGATGAGCATAGACAACAGAGAGGATTCAATTCAGAGCTTTAATTTACAACAAGTGCTCATACATGGCAGCGTATAATTTAATTCAGGCAAAGTTACATCTTTATTGGGACAGGACTTGACGGATTATTTATGACTCCGTGAGTTGCTCTCTATTTCTTAGAGCCAAGCTGCATAAACTACATAACAGGCATTTATGTAATGCATCTAATTTGTGCATTAATGGCTGTTATGTTAAATAAAGTTTACTAACTACAGCAAATCAAGTACTTGTGCATGCCACTGTTGTTGTCTCGTCTCCCCTCAGACGCGATGCAATGGCGATCCTGTGCGCAATTCTCATAACACCCACAAGATGGCGGCATTTATCGGTGAATCCGATATTACAAAACCGATATCCGATTATGGTAAAATGCTTAAATATCGGGAAAAATATCGGTAAATCGATATATCGGTCGATCTCTAATAGAATGCTTCAAATTACTCATTTAAAATGCAATAATTCAAATCGAAAACAAAAACTCTTTCATTATGTAGTCCATAAAGATGCATTTCTCTCCAAAGGTGTGTCCAATGAGGAGATGCGAGTCAGGATACTTGAATTAATAAATAATTCAAGTATCTCCTTACTATTTTTAACCATTTTTTTCCCGTTTTTGTTTGTTTGTTTTTTGGGGCTGCTGTGCCAAGATTGTGTTTGCATGCAGTACAAATAGCCTACAGCGGCATGTTAGTGCCACGTTAAAAAATATCTAATTAACTAAATAAGATTAATGTCATACTATTTTAAGAATAAAGTCAAAATTATGATAATAAAATCGTTATATTGTGTGAAGTTAATGTGAAAATTCCACCTATATCTGCCGTTCTTCACATTTTAGGCTTATTGACATTATTTGAAACTCTGATTGATCAATTTCATGAGAATTGTTGAAATTGTGAAATTGTTCTGATTTTTTTCAACATGCATTCAAATATTCATGTTTATTTTGTGCTGCAAATATTAAAGAGGAAAATATCATTGATTCACATGCCGCTTGAACTGAAGCGAATATAATTATCTCACTACAAATTAAAGAGCGTAAAAACACATTTATTGTTTGTATTTTATCATAAAATTGACAGAAGACTTTGTGTTATAGTAAAAATAACAAAGCACAAAGCTTATTGCGATTATTAGGTGGCTTGTGTGCTACAAATAATAAATGGACTTGAAAACATTAAATATTACACTCTAAAAAAAATGGTGCTATATAGCACTAAAAGTGTTTCTTGGCTCGTAATCATAGGGGAACCACTTTTGGTGCTGTATAGCACCATATTTTTAAAGGTGCTATACAGCACATTTGTCAAATGGTGCTATGTAGAACCATAAGAGGTGCCATATTGCATTGTATTTCTTCAACAAAAATGGTGCTAAACAGCACCAACCATGGTTCTTTGGCTCGTAAAGAACCTTTAAAGGGGCTTAACAGGTTCTTTGTATGGCAGTGGTGCTATATAGCACCTTAATCACCCCAAAGAACCGCTGAAGAACCGGTGAAGAACCATACAGGATCTTAACAGGTTCTGTATATGGCAGTGGTGCTATATAGCCCCTCAGTCATGCCAAAGAACCGGTGAAGAACCGCTGAAGAACCACTGAAGCACCAAGTGGTTCCCCTATGATTGCGAGCCAAAGAACCACTATTAGTGCTATAGACGGTTTCATCGGGTGCACGCGTCTGGCCCTAAGTTAACTTCCGGTCTGTGTTTGTTTATCGGTCTGGTTAGTGGTGCCGGCTACAAACGCAGTTAAAGTTAAAGTGAGAGTAATGAAGTTGGGCTCAGGTTGTTGTGCTGTGGGATGTGTTTCCCATACATTTATTTATTTGTGGCGACCCGCCACAATATCAAAACTGACCGATTTTCCAAAAGGCTTTTCATTGAATAAACATGAGCAGATAATGCACGTTTAAAAATCAAAACAAGGCGCGGGTGTTTTTATATCACTGTATTTCTGAAGGAAGACTGTCTTTAGAAAATGTTCGATGTCATTTTCATTTCATCTTGCATGTTATATGCCTGATAAAGCAGCGTTTGTAAGCTCAGCGCTGCTTTGTGTACAGCCCAACAGCCGTTACCGGGGAAACCTCTAGTTCTCCCGTTTTATTAAAGCGCCTCCTGCTGGCAGAGAATGAATTTGCATTTTTAATAAGTCCGTCTGATTTATGCAGCAAACATATTTTGCTTGTTATCAAAAAATAATCTACTCTAGAGGGACTTAGCTGTTGTTATTTTTTTCTATTTGGATGTCTACCGGAAGATAAGTTAGGGCCACAAAAGCACGCATGCGCAGTAACGTTTGTTTATGTTGTTGCAGTTGAAACCGTCTATATAGCACAATTTTTTTTAGAGTGTATTTCCGAGCATTTATAATGTAAATAAAACAGCTTGTGAATAGTCACGTAATGTTATTTACTTCAGAAAAATCAACAATAAGTTAACACAATAAGTTTAGTTGACACTGTTACACACAATTTCTGAAACTATGGCTCCTTTTCTCTAAACTCTACAAACAAAACCACAAAACATGCACACAACATGCAAAACATTATGCATCTCTTGCAAACACTTCTTTCAAAACTATTTTAACTCTTATAAAGATGGTGTTTTTGCACAGTAACTCTACAGCATCAACTGATTGGCCATAAGCTACACGTGGATATGACAAATGTAAAACATTACTATTTAGTGTTTTTTGCTTGTTCAGTGTGCAGTGGAGCTGACTTGAGCTGTATTTTTGCAGACTTGGTCTGAAGATTCGCTTTATGAGCGAATGGTTTCACTGAGTGTGTTTCAAGAACAACTTTTAGTGTGTGAGCAATTTTAAAAAACTGTGAGCCCTTGACCAAAGAGTTTAAGCATCTAGATGAAAATAAAAATTCAGAATTGTTCAAAAGTGGTCCAGCATACTAAAACAACCCTCTGAAGTTTTAAATATAAGCAGTACAACATCCCAGAGGGAATGTGTTGTGATTTGACAAGTTATTTTTGGACTATCATTTGAACTATTTCTGAAAACGATGCAGCTTTATTACAGCTTAACCTACAAAAGAGCACAGAATCTGTTCTGCTGCATATTACTGTGCAAACTAATGTGCTTTTTTGTGTTTTTTTTTTTAAAGGATTATAATAAATCGATATTAGTAGTTACATTTATTTTCAGGTGCAGAATTTTTAAAAGCATTTATTTTTTATTTTTTACTATCTACTTTAAAAGTCAACATAAAAATCAGAAATCATTCCACATCTCTAGTCTTACTGAGCGTGATTCAGCACTTTATATTGTTTAATGTTTTTGCCCATTCTGGTATTTTCACCATTCAATTAATTCATGATGGATAGCATCCCCACCCTACTTTTTTGTTTTCTAGTTTGAGAATTAGAAATGCATATCATTATGGGAAAAAAAAATGGTTGTGAATGCTGGCAGAGTTTGTTTTTGATTTATTTGTTCTGTCCAAATAGGAGTGAACTCTTTCCAGGTCTATTTGGCTTATAAAGACCTTTATCAGATGAGCAACAGTGAGGTAAGCTAAAGAAATGATTATAAAGAAATTATAGTTATGATTTATTTATGTATGAATTAATTAATTTGTTTGTTTGTAAAAAACAGAATAGTGTTGTACACATGCTTTCATTCTTTCTGTTGGGAGTTATTTCTATATGATCTGAGTGACCCTTAAAAAGGACTTTTGTTGGTGTAACATAATGTTGGGTTTTCTGTTCACTCAGAATTGTTCGCAAATCTCTCCTCACAGCAGTTTATGTAGAATAATTTATCCATTTATTAATGAGTATTTATATATTGGTGCATATAAAAGTACTATGTACCAATATGTAAATGTTATTCTCCCATTACCTAATTTTGTGAGAAATGCCTTAATTTTCTTTAAAAACAAGATTAGACTAGATTTCCACTGTTCGTACAGTTTACTTGATCTCATTGTTACAAAAAAGTTATTTTAATGCTATTTTCACTCTATGTGTGTAATGCTATTTTCATTTGTCTATGTGTGTATGAACAGCTTTATGAGATCTTCACCTTCCTTGGAGAGCATGGAGGAATTGCACAGGTCCACGCTGAAAATGGAGAAATAATTGCTGAGGTATGTGAACCTTATGAATATTAAAGGGGTCATGAAATGGAGAATTAAAAGACGTTACCATTAACATGTGTCATCATTGTATGGAATCAAGGAGGAGTCCATCGATCACAAGAGCCACACTGCTGTTACCTAAATAAAGAGCATTTTTGGTGCAAAAAACCCATCTGTTCTCTATATTGTGATTATTTTGTATACAGACAGCAATCAGAGATGGCTCTCTTTATAATCGCTGAAGTAGCAAGAATCTATCAGTGATTCGATTTCTGCATTTTCACCAAAACTTCCATTATAATCAATGACACTGTTCTCACTGTGTTCGTTATGATAAAAGTATGTTGCAATAAGAAGATCAATGTGATCATTGTGCGTCAGTAGACATGACTGTGTTCGGCTGCAACCTTTAATGTATTCCTAAAGTGAATTAGATGAGCAATGCATTCACAGGTCAAGCAGTGCCGTGTGTTTCTTTAATGAGGTTAATCCCAGGATATTTCATTGAAGTCCTTGCCCTCTGTCTCTCTGATGAGTGGGAGAAGGGTGAAGCGTGCAGCTAAATATTGGGAGATCGACCATATCCTCAATAATTCAAGCATTTCGAAACAGTCTCTTTCAATCAATATTCCACATACAGTAATGTGTAAATTTGTACTTTTGAAATGGATATATGGCATACATAAGAAGTGTAGCCTCCTGCATTTCAGTACAGTAACTGTTGCCATAGTTTACCTCAGGAAATACTAACAGAGTGCACTGTTATATTGACAACATGACTAAGCTTTTTGACTGTCTTGTTTGTGAACAATGACACAAGGACTTTTCATTCTGATGCCAATGATATGTTCATTGACATACATACTTACTTTTGAGAGATGAACTAAAGATTTTGAGAAAGTTACAGGCTTTTGCAGGGAATCCGTTGTGTGGTGCTGTTTGTACGAAATGTTTTGAGAAATGCACATACTTCTTTGCAAATATTACAGTAAGGATGATTCGAGAAATGCACCCAAGCGACTGAGAAAAACTATTCAGGTTTGAAACATTGGATCCAGAGAGACGTGAAGGAAGAGGTCAAGGACACCACAGAGGAGGAGGAGAAGGAGTAGGGAGTAGAGAAAGAAATGAAGGAAGTGGAAGAGTAGGAGGTGGAGAGGGAGTACAGAGAGGATCACAACATGGAAGAGAAAGAGGCAGGGCAAGAAGACAAGCAGTCTCATATATTTTAGTTGATGCATGCCAGGGTTGGATCAGGCATGCAAGAGGATTTTACCCCCGCTGCCTGGCCAGGGCCAGTATAGCCTGTGATGTTGAAGAGGTTCTTTGGCCTGTCCCAGACCAAAGACGGGATACTGGGACTGTAACGAGGAGTCCACTGAAGGCAAGCGTAGTATGAACCCAAGTGCAGTTTATTTACAATGTGAAATCCAAACATCCAAACAGAATCCAAACAGA
>JAFVLL020032811.1:15258-31611 GCA_021397915.2 Tor tambroides
TTGTTAACACTCGAAGGTGATTGGGCTCTCGGGCGAGATTCCATTAGTCAGTCACACTGACGTTACGTCGAACGTGACTGACTGATAGGGAACTTGTCGCTGCATGCACATGCAACTTGAATTAAAACTATTTACTGTTTTGCAACCTAGATGCAATTTATAAAGCATGAAAATGGTCATTTTTACATTTGTTATGCAGTCTAAATAAGTATGTCTCTCTCATGTTTTCTCAGAGTGAGAGGCTCCTGATTAAAGGCGGTCGGATTGTGAACGATGACCAGTCCTTCTATGCAGACATCTATATGGAGGATGGAGTCATCAAGTAAGCTGCGTTCACATAAACACATATACAGTACAGCCATACTGGATCTAAATCCAGGCTCTTGTTGCTAATTGAAATTAAAGCCATACCCATATTTGTTATCATTGTTGATTAAATGACTGCTGATTAAATTTGAAACTTATATCAGACTTTCAACAACCGATTCACCTAAGGCAACTGATCATATTTTGATTAATACTTTTTGAGAACTGCTTACTCCTGCTTAGAACAAAACCAGCTAACATTTATATTAAAGGTCGGCATGAAATGAAAATTCATCCAATTTGTAAATGCATGTTATGTTATGTGTGTTTCATAAAAAAAAATAAATAAAAAAAAAGTTTAATCAAAATGCCATAACTCAAACATATGAGTGTATGTGTTACACTGAAAATCTTTTGAAAACAATAAAACAAGTATTTTATCATTTTTACACATAGCGTTTTAAAATTATGAATATCTTAATTAAAAAATGAATGTTAATTATACAAAATTTTAGTTATGAATATGTATTTTTATACCATTTGACAGCCTTAACCAATCTCTCCATGTAATAAAAAGCTCAAATTATTGATATGTTTAATATTTTGACCATTACTCAAAGTAATGAGGGTTTACTACAGGCATCTGCAGAACAAATATTTTCAGTTATTCATAATATTTAAAAATTACACTCATAAAGATAATGTTTTGCAGTTTTTTCCCTTATCATCTAAGTACAGTTATACAACTTTGACATTTTTAGCTGGAAAAAATGGTCATTTCCTCATCGATCCATTAACATTTATATAAATTGCCTTTATGAATCACCATCTCCTGTCAACTTCAAGGCAAATTGGAGACAACCTGATCGTCCCAGGAGGGGTGAAGACCATTGAGGCCGATGGGAAGATGGTGATTCCTGGAGGAATTGACATCCACACCCACCTACAGATGCCCTTCAGGGGAACAACCACTGTGGATGATTTCACCCAGGGCACCAAGGCTGCTCTTGCTGGAGGAACCACCATGATCGGTGAGATCTGTGGACGACTGCCATGTTTATCTGCTGATTGAAAGGGGATAGTTCACCCAAACATGAAAGTTCACTGTTAATTTACTCACCTTCAGGCCATCCAAGATGTAGAACTGAACTGAAAAGAAGATTTTTAGTTGAAAAATCGTGCTCCTTGGTGATTCATCAAATGCAAGTCAGCGACTACCAGCATTTAAGAGTCAAAAAAAGCATATCAAGGAACATAAAATTAATACCTGTGTCTCCTGACGATATATTGAGGTCTTATGAAGCGAAATGATCGGTCCGTGCAAGAAACTGAACATTATTACCTGTAATCCAGAGCCTCAGACAAATGGAGAAATCTGATTCTTTTCTGTGAACTAGTTCTTTCTGACAGTTTGTTTACGTAATCACACAATGACATAACGTATACACAATTATATTATTAAAGCACCCTATAATGATGTGAAATGTGGATGTTTTGCATGTCTAAAGCATATGTGACCCTGGACCACAAAACCAGTCTTAATTCGCTGGGGTATATTTGTAGCAATAGCCAAAAATACACTGTATGGGTCAAAATTATTGATTTTTATTTAATATGCCAAAAATCATTAGTATATTAAGTAAAGATCATATTCCATGAAGATATTTTGTAAATTTCCTACAGTAAATATATCAAAACTTCGATTTTTGGTTAGTAATATGCATTGCTAAGAACTTCATTTGGACAACTTTAAAGGCGATTTTCTTAATATTTTGATTTTTTTGCACCCTCAGATTCCAGATTTTCAAATAGTTGTATCTCGGCCAAATATTGTCCTATCCTGACACTTAAGACTGGTTTTGTGGTCCAGGGTCACATATAAAGTGACTAAACAAGTCTTCATCAGCTTACCTCTCTACATAAACCATGAGAAACCATAAAAAGCTGTAGAACACTGGAAAAAAATGGTAATATCTGAATTAACTGGCAAAAATATTATTTAATATTGCTGAATGAACCTAAATACCTTCATTTATATCACCAAAACTACTTTATATTGGATTAAATCAGGTAGAATGATCTTTTTAATGTAACAGTGTTAACATGTTTTGCAGTGAAGCTCTGTGCTTCACAGAAAAAGTGTGTGTGTGTGTGTGTGTGTATTAATGAAAAGGGATAAACATTGACAACAATAGTAAGCTTCCGGCGGACCACACAAAGCTCCTGCCCACGGTGAAATTCTAGTTGCGTGGAAAGACAGCAGCCCTTTCTGACCGCTGCAGGCTACAGATCATGAAGAAAAACTGAAAACAGCTGGAGTTTAAGAGTGGCTTGTTGTACAGTAAATGCTGTGTTTACAAGGGACTAGTAGCACTGATTCATTTTAGAATAAAAAAAACAGCTGTATACATCCCTTTGTTCCCAGAGGAAGTGTGTGCTAGATCATACATGTAGATAATATGGAGAATATTGAGAGGCTCCTCACTGAATCTCTTTAGGATGTGGCTTAGATTGGTTTAAGTGTAACAATGTTAATAAGAAGCTAACAACTGATCATGTGTTCCTGGCATAATGGTCCGAAAATATTAGTGGTAGTAATTCAATCTGATACAAATGATGCAAGCAAATGTAAAGTACTAAAAAGGAAGAAAGAAACGCTTTACAAGCAATAAACAAAAAGTAAGTGTATGAAAGTTTTCCAGACAAGGACATTGAGGGATAAAAAAAGGGGGAAAAAGTGCAGAATAGATTCTGAAGAGTTCGTCATGGTGCATCAAGGAATCAATTTTTTCTCCCACCCCAGAAAATATGCTGAAGTTATTATTGAAATTATATTTAAAGCAATGAATTAAAAATGAAAATAAACAAAAATCAAATAAATGTAAAATAAAATCAAGTTCCACTGACTAAAAAGTGAATTTAACTCAAAAACTGCTGATGTTGCATGTATGCAACATCTTTGTTTGGACTGTGATTAAAATGCTGTGGTTGACTCTCATTTTAAATGGAAAAAGCACTGGCAAAGCCTTAGTTTGTTTATATCAATAGATGTCTTTTATTTGTATTATTTATTTATTTATTTGATTTGGGATTTGTTTTAAAAATTCAATTTAGTTATGTGACAATTCAATTTCACAAAGAAATCTGCAGCATTTTGCCTGAGAAATAATAAAAGGACACAGTTTCCTTTATAATTTGTCTTAAATCTCATTTTATTATCATGAGTATCATTTAGTATCATGAATCGTATCGCATCGTGAGTTGCGTGAATTGTAACATGCATAATCAGAATTTGTTGCTTTTAGAAAAATAGCCTTCCTAGATGATCCAGACAGCTTTATAGCTCCAATAGCGCACATTTTAGTAGTGATATAGCAAAAGTATGCACTGTGTTGTCTGAGTAAGAGTGTAACTTGTCTATCTTTTGTGTCCCCTGCAGTGGATCATGTGATCCCAGAGCCGGGCTCCAGTTTGGTGGAGGCGTTTGAGCGCTGGCGTGAATGGGCCGATGAGAAAGCGTGCTGTGATTACTCGCTGCATGTGGACGTCACCCACTGGAACGACAGCATCAAACAAGAGCTCCAGACTCTCATGAAGGAAAAAGGTGCGAGATCTTTTATTATTTTACTATTTTTTTAAGATTGCTTACACACAATTTCTGAAACTATGGCTGCTTTTTATCTCAACTCTACTCACAAAACCACAAAAATTGCATGCAAAACATTACACATCTCTTGCAAACACTTCTTTTAAAACTATTTTAACTCTTATAAAGAGCAAATAATTGGCTAATACACACCAAACTATATGAATGAATGGTTTCACTGAGTGTGCTTCAAGTACAGTTTTAACAAACTGTAAACCCTTGACCAAAGAGTTTCAGCATCTAGATGAAAATAAAATCTGTATTGTTCAAAAAATGGTTCGGCACACTAAAACAATCCCTGAAGTTATAAATATAAGCAGTATGATATCCCAGAGGAAATGTGTTGTGATTTGACAAGTTATTTTTGGTCATTTGAACTATTTCTGAAAATGATGCTTAGAAACAAGCAGCTTTATTATGGCTTAGCCTACAAATGAGGACAGAATCTGTTCTGCTGCATATTACCGTGTGCAAACTAATGTGCTTTTAGTATAGTAGAGCATTTTGTGTTTTTTTAAAAGATTTTAATAAGTCAATATTAATAGTGGCATTTATTTTCAGGTGCAGAATTTTTAAAAGCAGTTTTTTATTTTTACTATCTACTTTAAAAGCCAACATAAAAAATCATCCCACATCTCTGGTTTTATTGTGCATGATTCATCACTTTATATTTGTTAACGGTTTGCCCCGTTCTGGTATTTTCATCGCTCAATCAATTCATGATGGATAAAATCCTCACCTGACTCTTTTGCTGTCTAGTTTGAGAATAAGAAAAGCATAACATTATGGATATAAAAAATGATTGTGGATTTTGGCAGTGTTTATGTTTTCTGATTTATTTGTTCTGTCCGAATAGGAGTGAACTCTTTCCAGGTCTATATGGCTTATAAAGACCTCTATCAGATGAGCAACAGTGAGGTAAGCTAAAGAAGTTATTACAAAGAAATTATACAGTAATTATTTATGTATGTATGTATTTGTTAGTAATAAATAGTGTTGTGGATATACACATTCTTTCATTCTTTCCTTTGAGAGTTGGGAGCTATTTCTATCTGACCCTTATAAATGACTTTTGTTGGTGTAACATAAAGTTGGATTTTTTGGTCTCTCAGAATTGTTCACAAATGTCCCTTCATGGCATCTTATGTAGAAGAATTTAGCCTTTTCCTAATGAGTATTATTTATATATTGGTGCATATAAAAGTGCTATACATATCAATACATAAATGTTGTTCTTCTGTTGCCTAATTTTATGAAACATGCCTTAATTTTCTTTAAAAACAAGATTAGACTAGATTTCTGTTGTACTTGATCTCATTGTAACGCTCTTAAAACCTCTACATTTAATATCTAATATGCTTTTCTATGTATGTATGGACAGCTTTATGAGATCTTTACCTTCCTTGGAGAGCACGGAGGAATTGCACAGGTCCATGCTGAAAATGGAGAAATAATTGCTGAGGTATGTGAACCTTATGAATATTAAAGGGGTCATGAAATGGAGAATCAAAAGATTCTCTTCGACACACCCGTCAGTGTGTGTCATCGTCCCATGCAATCAAGGAGAGTCCATTGATCACAAGAGCAATACTATAGCTAAAGAAAGAGCTTTTTTGGTGCAGAAAAACAGTTGTTGACAGCTGTTATTGTAAAATACAGTAAAGTTTCGGAGAGAGCTCCACATGTAATCCTCATTTCATATGCAAAAATGTCAGCCAATCACTGCAGTGGGTGTTTCCCTTGAGTCTCACAGCAGACACGCCCCTTCCAACAGAGTTGAAATCTGAGGCTAAAATCTGGGTAGAAAATGAGTATTTCTATCTAAATTATGAATGCTTTTTATATATATATATATAAAAAAAATTCTAAGCTTTTAAGTGCACATCAGGAAACATTATAAATGAATTTTTAAAAATGCTATTTATGACTTCTTGAAGAGTCATTGCAGTGCGGTTTATTTGGCTTTACTCACTACACTTAAAGTCCCCGTGAAACTGTCTAAAGAATGCAGTTTTCTTTCTTTGGCATATTTCATGTTGAAAGAGCTTATTCCTTTGTTCATTAGTCAGAAGCTGTTGGTATTAGATGGAGAGGGCATTTATTTATTCTGCATTCTTCTGTCAGTATGGTCAGAACATTGTTCTAAAATATGCATATGTGAATATAAATATGGATCAGAGCTGCTGGCATAACACAATAACACCAGTGAAAGTCTCATTTTCTGTCTAGTTTACTGTTCTTCTGATGACAGTGACTGCAATAAAAATAGCTTTTCAAACATCAGAGATTCTTACTACTTTAATGTTGCAAACAGAATCCGTTACAGAAGCACTTAGGTACAGTAAATGTTAAGTGGAACTGGATCCAGAATCAATAAAACCCGCTCTAGTTTGATTGTTTTCTGAGATATGCGGCATGCGTTGCTTTTAACCTTCTGGTGTTTGGTCATTTTAGACCGGGAAAAAAATGTTTTGAATTTTTAAACACCGCTACTTCATTGGAATGGTAAGAAACTTGGTGACTTTCATGGCAGTCGCTATGTGACCAAAAAAAAAAAAAAAAAATTTGTGGACTTGATTCGAAGAAGCTAAATGGTCGTAAAAATGGACCGCCATTGGAAATTAATGGGAAATATGCAAAAATACAGAGAAATCATTCACAGTGCAGAAAAAGAGTGCACAGCAATAAAGGGGTGACACTCTAAAATATCAAGAGTGCAAAACAGACACACTCCATCCACCCCCCCACAGACACACATATATGAGCTAGTGTGACTGTAACACAAAGCTTGTTTCTGCAAATGCATGAAATAAAATCAATAATTCAGCAAAAAATGCAGTCAAAACACAGACACCAAGGAAGGGGTTACACACTAAAACATCAAGAGTACAAAACAGACACACAGACACATACACACAACACACTATTATACACACACAAATGAACTGGTGTGGCTGTGACAATATGGCAAAATTGAGCCAGAAGACTCAAATAAGAGGTTGAAATCATGATTAATCTCTGATAAAGCATTCCTGTTCATTTTTGTTGAATTTTGATGTTATATGTAGCAAAATGCTTTTCTCTGTGTTCAGGTTTGACTGTAGTAAAAGTTATGCAAAAACTAACATTTCAAACCAAAATTAAAAAAAAAAAAATCTAAACCTTTACAAAAAGTTGTCTTTGGGAATGTCTAAATATATATCCAGATCCACAGCTTAATAAAAATAAGTCTTTATGCCTAAAAACCACTGGGAAGTTTGTAAGCCTTTTATATAGAGCTATATAGGAATCTAGTGGTGAAACCATGGAATTGCAGATGTTTTTCTTTTTTTACTCCGACCAGATGCCACTAATCTCACTTCAAAAATTGGATTTCAAAGGCATTGTCTCTAACTGAAAGGCATTGCCATAACTGAAAAGTAATATCAAGATTTTAGAAATTTTTTTTTTTTTTTTTAAATTATTTTCAATGGGAAAAAATTGATAATAATTATTGCTTAAATATTAATTATTACCATGAAATTCTCTCAAAATACAAAATGAAAAATAAAAAATATTATGGAACAAAAATATAATACATTGATTTTACTGTAAATAAAAAAAGTTACATTTCGAGTGTTTGGTCAGTTTTGACCGCAAACAACACAAGTGTGATCCCCAAAATGAACAATACCAGAGGGTTAAGGCCTTTTGGTTATTTTGTAACCATGCATTCTTAGAGTGAATTAGATGAGAAATGTTTCATAGGTCAACCAGTGCTGTGTTTTTCTTTAATGAGGGTAAACTCAGGATATTTCAGTGAAGTCAATGCCCTCTGTCTCTCAGATGAGTGGGAGATACTGTACTGTACTGTATGTCCTGATTCCCCTCGTCCAGTTTCAGATCATCTGGACATGATCAGGCTGGCCTCCATTCATTACAGACCATTATCTTTGAACTGCAGTTACTCTGCTCACTTACATTGATTCTGTTAAACAACTTAAAGGAATGCTGTAGTTAGGAATACTGTATATTTTATATTATTCACTCATTTAAAACCTACATGCTGTTATTTCTTTCAGTGAAACACAATAGTAATAGAACAATTTTCATGCTTTTTTTTCTGTAAAATAAAAATTCATAGTAGCTGTCAAGCTCCAAAGAGGTTTTATAAAAGTGGTTTATATGTAAAATTGTATTGAAGTCTTTAAAGTATATTCTTAAAAACTTGCAGATAATATAATAATAATGAAATAAAAGGCCGCTTAAGTGTCATTACATCTTAATGATTGTTATTTAACTTAAGTAAAAGGGTTTTTAAAAAAGTAACTTTGTAATAATCTCAAATTTAACAAAATGACTTTTATTTACATTTTAAATAACTTATTCATGATTAAGAATCTTTTGTTGTGTTTTAATAAAGTACACTTATTTAGATATGTTGACTAATATTCTAAAGCACATGTGAAGTACTTGATTGTAATTTTAACTTTAGTGTGTTATTTGATATTAAAGTTCATATATTTTAAATGCAGTAGAGTGCATCTATATCATTATAACTGTGCAATTACAAATATAGTTAAATACACAACATACAAGTTTTTTAATAGAAATAACATTAAGGTGAATTTATTTTACAAGTTTATTATTAATTATGAAATTACATAAAAGGATGTTCTTATTTCCTGCTAAAGTGGGTCAAAAAAGCAATACTAATATAAATATAATGATATACATTTTTATTTAATTGTAAATATAATGCAACTAAGTGTCCAAAACATTACATTCAGTTCACACTTAAGTATATTCTTGTAAAAAAAGTGCTCTTTATAAAAGTATGTTAAAGTGCACTACTTTTTTCACAAGGGTGATCTGACGATGATGCCTAGTATAGGCGAAGAGTAACTCCAGAGTCACTTACATTGCATTTATTACTTTAATTAATTATAAAATTGAGCAACATTTCTGAAACACTATCTCAAAGTGGAGAACTTTTGCCACCTCAACATGTGCAATTTCCACATTTCCACAGCCTTTTCATGCTCTTATCATAATGAAAGGACTTACAGTACAGATGAGTTTTGGCAACTTTGCATTTGACGTCTCTTGTAACAATTCCCTTAAGCTCTACAGTATTTAATAACAAGTGATATGCATGCTGGTTTGGAAACCAGACATTACTCAATCATAAAACAATGTAAAATAACACTTAAGCTCATGTAAAGAACAGTGTTATTCGGAAACCTAGCTGTGGTGTGTCACATTATATTTTTTCACTGTGATATGGAAAAGAGCTGTGTTCCTCAGAGTAAATAGTAACCCATGTTTGGATAAACAGTTACTTTAATGACAGCAACCAGAGGTGTTTGCATTGTTCATGCACTGTGTACAGTATGTTAAAAAAAGCATGAATAATACAAGTACAATACAAAGAGTGACAGAAAAGAGACTCGTCTGGTCTATGTGTTGTTCAGGAGCAGAACCGAATGCTGGAGATGGGCATCACCGGACCCGAGGGTCACGTTCTCAGCCGTCCAGAGGAGGTCAGTGAGCACAAACACAGCTGTATGCTGTCCTGTTCGGGGGTTTGTTAGTGCTATAGCATCACTGCAGTCACTATGAAATATCAGTTCCCCAATTCTCACAATAAGGCAAGGGACTTTTAATTCAGTTGCATCAATCTGATTTCATGCTGAGAACTGGCCCGCCCCACAGATTTAGTCTGGCATCAGTCTATCAGGGATCTTTCACAGACATGATCCTTTATCTGCTTTTATTGAGGTCAGCCAAGAAAATGGGGAGGGGGACTATTGTACGGTATTTTAGCTGTGCATGAAACTAAATCAAAAGAGAGTGTGTTTGTGACTGTGCATCTGCTTTTGAGTTGAGCTGAATCTGTGTGTGTGTGTGTGTGTGTGTGTGTGTGTGTAGCTGGAGGCTGAAGCAGTGTTTCGAGCCGTCACTATTGCCAGTCAAACCAACTGTCCACTCTATGTGACCCGCGTGATGAGCAAGAGCGCAGCTGACATCATCTCACAGGCCAGGAAAAAAGGTACACAATATCACATGCATGTAAATCCTGATCAGTTTGCCCTAGTAATATATTTAAAATGCATTTATTTCATACTAAATATAGTTCAAATCTATTAACATATTTACTGACATATCACTTGAGAAAAATTGTAATTAAACTTTATTTAGAGTACTACTTGTGCACAATGCACATTTCTTAATATTAAGCCTAAAACATGTTTTAATGTCACTGTTGATGAGGATTGTATGATCTTTGAGTAATATCGGTCTTTAAATGCCAGATATTTAAAGTGTACCTGAAGTATATTTGCAATAATTCCACTTTAGCACAATCAAATATACTTCAGTATATCTTTAATTGGTCTGCAGCGCTACTTACGCACAATTAAAGTGCAAAATTAGTTGTTCCAATTTAGCAGACTTTAAGTTTACCATTAAATACATAAATATGTAAATGTATTTGTAGTATACTTAGCATGAAATAAATGTATTTCAAATACATTTTCGTATATTTATTTTTCACTAGGGTGGTAATTCATCAAACAAATAAATACATTTATAAATAAATATATAAAATTAATAAATAAATAAATAAAATCATTTAACAAAAAACCCTTTAAAGTTTAGAAGTAATGAATGTCTCTTAATGGGGCCAATTCCAAACAATATCTAAAAATCTGAATATCAATGTCTATTTTTTTTTAATAATGGACAGAATCTATTCTTATTTCAGTAGTCAGTATTAATACCACAATTTTAGTACCATAGAAAAAACTGTTGCAAGTATTTAATTTTTTTCATTTAACTGTTGAAAGTAAAAATATTAAATAAATAAAAATGGAACTATTACTGCTATTAATAATAATAGTTTTAAATAATAGCAAATATAAGTGTTAAAACATTAGCATGTAGATATTAAATATTGTTCGATTATGTAAACATTGCGTTAAAAAGATGTAATAAAATGACAAAGAAACGCAAGTAACAGAACATTTGGCAGGTCTGTTGTACTTGCACTGCAAGACTTAATGCATAGATATATTTTGACATATCAGTTTATTTTTGTCCTGTCATTTGCTATATTTATCATAACATCAAACACAGCAATTTCAAACTCAGTCCCACATTTTAATATAGTGGTACTTTGCAGTGTGTATTTAGCAGCACAAAAATATCACTTTTATTCAAATTATGAACAGGGGTGTGCGATATATATATCTTCTGCGATAATATCGTAATTGTTGTTTTAACAATGTGCAATTTGATAATATCGAGTATTTTGCAAAAACCATTCAAAACACGTATTACGTAATGAAGTCTAGTGGGTTAAATAGTGCATGTGCGCATTTAGAGTGTGTTTTTTCACTGCATGGTTCAGTCTATTAAAATGCATTACGAATGATCACAAAATTCAAGATATGGGGGCAGAAAATGTATACAGAGTAGGCCTATATATCATTTCATATAGTTAAAATCACACGAAGAGTGCCATTTTTTCTTCAGAAATAAGCATGATTACAAATGTGATATTGATTTCATACAACTGTTCAAAAAACAATAAGTTAATATTAAGAGACTTACGTTTTAGACACCATGTTGCCTGTTTTTGCTCCAACAAAAAATAATTCTAAAGAGCTAGCGCTGTTTTACGTCTCTGAGCAACATGACGGTGATTCGTTCCTGAATGAATCAACTGTTTAAATGATTCGGTTCAATCGCAATGACTGAATGTGGCAATTTCTGCCACCTGCTGGCGGTTTTAATTTCACATTTAAAGTATCTTCAAATATCAGTATTCAATGTTTTATGTTTAAAATATCAAAACAAATGCATTTGCAACTGCAGGTTAAAGCACTCCATGTCCCTCTGAGCTGCATTAAACAGTGTGCAAACACATCTAAATGCCACTTCAAGATGCATCTTCTGCAAAAGATGAATTTTGTTGATACTGGTTCCATTTGTTTGGTAACAGCCATGTCTTATTCTAATTGACTGATTAAATGTAACAATTTGACTCAAAAGATGCACACTTTTAGAAAAAAATGGCTTTATTAAAGGTAAAATTGCCCATAAAAGGTAAAAATCAATTTACACTAAGATTAATTTCTATCACTGATGTGAACTGACCACACAGAATATGAATATCATCAAAAACTGCAGCTGTCCATAGTAGTCAGATATCAGCAAAATAACACACTCGGCAAAATATTGTCTAATTATCGTTATCGAAAAAATGCCAAAAAATATCGAGATATCATTTTTTTTTTCAGTATCGCACACCCCTAATTATGAATGGCTATATACAGAAACCGAGCAAAGAGACTCCCTTTATAATCAGTGAAGCAGATATCAGTTCATTTTATAATAAAACAAATCTGTCTGCACAATGAATCATGTTTATACTTTCTTTGTTATAGTGAAACAATTTGTGACGTTCTTCTGACTTGGAAGCCTCTGATTGGCCATTGTGCTCACATGCTCAACAAACATGTCTGTGATTGGCTACAAGCTCAATACTGCAAAATCACACTGCAAACAGAAACCTTTGATGCTCTTCACAGAGCACTCTCACATATATGTGAGTGTTTGAAAGCAGCTTTTGTATTTTGTATCGTGTTTTCATACCAACCAGTACTTTTGACAACACAATTTGAAATATTTACCATATTTCGTATATAATCGTCTGAATACAAACAATGTTCTGGTGAAGTTTCAGAGTGAGCTAAGGTTCCTGGGAAACAACAAGGTGCAGAACATGTCTGATAAACTAAATCACAGCAGTGTGAGTGTGTCTGCCGCGTAACGCTTGAGCTTTCACAGATGTCGGCTAGTTTACACATCTCATCGGAGTTAAATAAACCTCTGCTGAGTTACACTCATCTTTGACGTATATATTCATGACAATAATGACCTTCGGTTGGATACAACAGTGTGGCATGTGTGTAAATAACAGTTTAATTATTATGAATGTATTATTATTAATTTGTCATTTCATTATATATTAGCTGTCTATACATTATTTGCACTCTATGAAATGTTTATTTTAGATGCACTGGCTGTCTCTTGTAAAGGTTCCACAATCCATCATTATAATAGCTCTTGCTGTTTAGTTACTGTAAATCATTCAGATGTAATGCTCTCGCTATGGGAGACTCATGCCGTGACCTAACTTGATGCAATGCATGTAAAAGGACACTTCCATGTTAAGAGGTTTTTGTCTCAACAAGTTAAGCGTTTGAGCAGCTCAGTTTTAGAAAAGTGTCAAGTATTCAGGAGTGCAGAAGCCAGCCAAATTTTAGACAACATTTAACTATGGTTTTTCAAATGCAAATAAATGAAAGTGCAAAAGTTATAGCTGTAAACGTTTTTTTTTTTGTTTTTTTTTAATTGAATTAATTGCATGATTCACAGATGAAGTTTCTCCTCTGGGTTTTATTTCTGGTCTTCAGCTCTTCCCAGTATACATTCTGTAAAATAACTTCAAATAATAATTTAGCCAAACATGAAAATGGTTATTTACTCATTCAAAACCTGTATACTGGTGTTTTGTCAGTGAAATGCAAAAGGAGAAATTTTGAAAAAGAAAGAAAGAAAGAATAAAAAATGATTAAATGATTAATGGGCTGTAAAATGATTAAATTAAATTAATTACATGCATTCAGATTCAGATATGTGACTCTGGAGCACAAAACCAGTCTTAAGTAGCACGGGTATATTTGTAGCAATAGCCAAAAATACATTGTATGGGTCAAAATTATTGTTTTTTCTTTTATGCCAAAAATCATTAGGATATTACGTAAAGATCATGTTCCATGCAGATATTTTGTAATTTTCCTACCGTAAATATATCAAAACTTCATTTTTGATTAGTAATGTGCATTGCTAAGAACTTCATTGGAACAACTTTAAAGGCGATTTTCTCAATGTTTTGATTTTTTTGCACCCTCAGATTCCAGATTTTCAAATAGTTGTATCTCAGCCAAATATTGTCCTATCCTAACAAACCATACATCAATGGAAAGCTTGTTTATTCAGCTTTCAGATGATGTAGAAATCTAAATTCTGAAAAATTGACACTTATGACTGGTTTTGTGGTCCAGGGTCACATATGGTAAATGGAGACTCAGCTATACTTGCTTGACACGCAAGAAAAAACTGGTTCACTGGTTCACTTTTGAGCTTCACGTATCTATTGCATGTGCTCTGTGTATGTGTGTTGATCAGTGTTTACTTGGGTGAATGGACTTTCAATGGAGAAGTCTCTCAGATTTCATTAATCAATATCTTCATTTGTATTTTGAGGGTGAATGAAAGTCTTATGGTTTTGGAATGTCGAGAATAAATGATAAAAAAAAATCAAATTTTTAGGTGAACTAACCATTTAATAATGTGTAGTTTATTTTTTAGCCAATAATTTTAGGCATCTGAAATGGTTGAGAGCGTTCCCAAAAGTGCTGTAAAATGTCTTACAGTCTCTATTACGCTATTCATCACTCTACTGGTGTATTAAATTGGGTAAATTAATTGAAGTAAATTAAATTGCTTAATCACTTTCTTCAAAAGGGACACAAACCTGTGCCTCTTTATTCTTTCTGACTGCCCTGAATGGAGACTAAAGCTTCATGTCAGTGGGGATTTATAAGCTAGTTCTGTCCAGTTTTGCAAAGGTCTTTGATGCATTTACTTGCTATAACAAGCATCACTGGTAAAACTGCTCATACATATGTTTAGGGATTTGAACAAACCCCTACTCATATAATTCATCCCGCACCGTTTGTGCTCAGATCATGGGGTTTATTGAGGACAAGTGTGCTGTTATTTTTATAAACATTTGGATGTATGATTTTTGGCTGGAGGACAAAGAAAAAAATTATGAAAACGTATTGTAGATTTACATTGAAGGTCATATCTAGACCAGAAGATCATAGAGAACTGTTTATTTCTAGGCAACGTTGTGTTTGGCGAGCCGATCACGGCCAGTTTGGGAACCGATGGGACTCATTATTGGAGCAAGAACTGGGCTAAGGCGGCATCTTTTGTGACCTCACCACCCCTCAGTCCTGACCCAACCACTCCAGACTACCTGAACACCCTGTTGGCCAGGTAAACACAAGCATATACTAACATATATTACGTCATTTTACAATGCAGTTCTGTCAGTTAGTTCTTAACCGGTGGGTCTTTTAACTTTTAGACTATAAAACCATTGAGTAAATGTCACTGATTGAATATATGAAAAACAATATAGTTGATATTTGAAGTTTATTGTAAAATATTTCACTGATGGACTGGCCATCCATCCAAGAATTTCCCTGCTTCTGGCCAGAGATGCTGGGATAGAATGAAAAAATTATAATATTTAAATTTACTATATGTATGTAAAACATAATATCACTGAATCAGCCTAACTACATTATATATACCACCAAAACTACTTTATATGTGTTAAACTGGGTAGAAATATCTCTTTAAAGTAACAATTGCAAGTTAGCACTTTACTACACTTTGCAGTTTTGGCAGAAATTTGTATATAACACTTTAGTAGTCATTGAATAATTCACTCAATTTAGTCATTAAATAATTTAGCCATAATTTGCCAAAAAAATAAGTGGGGGCTCATTTATAAAACATGCATACACCCAGATTTGATTTCACAGTGTGTGTACACTAAAATCCATACCAACTTGTATTTATTTAAAAAACCCATGTTTGATGGGTGCTTAGGGCCAAGTCAGGGTCTAAGCAGGCGTACACACTTCGGTGGCCGAGTACTGAAGGTATCTGGAAATCAAAGTAATTCTTGCTGCTCACCATTCTCAAGTAAAGGATATGGATGTTGACTGGTGCTCTATTATATGTTAATGACATTAATTAGAGGGCGTCTACAAGGCAAAGATCTGAAGCTACGCGACTTAAGCTACCTAAAAATTCAAGATTATTTACGATTTATATATTTCACATTTGAAAGAGGCAGGGTTCGTATGGGTGCTTGAAATCCTTGAATTTTAACGTAGTGTTTTCAGGGTTTGAAAAGTGCTTGGATTTTAGATAAAGTGATTAAAACTGCTTGAAATTACAATTGCATTGGTTTTATAATAATTTGCTTTATTACTGAATAACCTTAGTTCACTTTTTAGACAAAATGCCTTTTGCATAAAAGGAAAACAGTTCGGCTCGACTCTGCACGTGTGGCTTGCTGCTGTCACGGTGCACACACGAGGGAGGACACAGGAACACGCTGACAAGGACGTAACTCAAATAATAGTTTTTAATTTAGACATCAGGGCAAGACAAGGCAGGACAAGGCAAGGCAGACACAGGAATACCGGGGAGTAACGAGTAGACCAGACCACACAAAACTGAACGGGCATGAACTAATATAGACAGGT
>JAFVLL020032811.1:31711-92514 GCA_021397915.2 Tor tambroides
TGTCCAAATGAAGTTCTTAGCAATGCATATTACTAATCAAAAATGAAGTTTTGATATATTTATGGTAAGAATTTTACTAAATATCTTCATGGAACATGATCTTTTCTTAATATCCTAATGATTTTTGGCATAAAAGAAAAATGGTTAATTTTGACCCATGCAATATATTTTTGGCTATTGCTACAAATATACCCCAGCGACTTAAGACTGCTTTTGTGGTCTAGGGTCACATATATGATCATGGAGCTCAACTAGAGTGACCATCAGGTTCTTCGTCTCCACTCTAACCAAAGCCCTTCTCCATCAGTTGCTCAGTTTGGCCAGGAGGCCAGCTCTAGGAAGAGTCCTAGTTGTTTCAAACGTCTTCCATTAAGGGTAACAGAGACTACCTGCTTCTGTGAAACTTCAATGAAGCAGAATTGTTTCTGAACTCTTCCCCAGATGTGTGGCTTGACGCAAACCTGTTTCTGAGCTCTACAGGCAGTTCTTTTGACCTCAGGGCTTAGTTTTTGCTCTGATATGCATTTTCAGCTGTTAGATCTTTTATTAAGATGTGTGTGCCTTTCCATACTCATTCAATTGAATTTGCCACAGGTTAATTTCACCTGAAGTGTAGTAACATATACAAGCAATATGTATGCTCCTGAGCTAAATCTCAACTGTCCCAGATAAGGGTATGAATACTTTTGCAATGGAGTCATTTTAGTTTTTTTTATTTTTAATAAATTTGCAAAGATGTTAAAAACCTGTTTTTTGCTTTACAATTATGGTTTATGGAGTGTAGACCGATTTGGAAAAAAAAGTAATTTAAAGCAGTTTAACATAAGGCAGCAACAAAACAAAATGTGAAAAAAAGGAAGGGGTATGAATACTTTCGCAAGACACTGTAATTGCGTGAATACAAACAATGTTCTGGAGAAGTTTCAGAGTGAGCTGAGGTTCCTGGGAAACAAGGTGCAGAACACGATGAAACGTCTTATAAAATAAGAAATCACAGCATGAGCATGTCAGCAGCGTAATGCTTGAGCTTTTACAGATGTCGACTAGTTTACACATCTCATCTGAGTTAAATAAACCTCTGTTGAGTTACACTCATCTTTGACATATATATTCATGACAGTAATGACCTTCGGTTGGATACAACTGCGTGGCATGTGTGTATATAGCAGTTTAATTATTATAAATGTATTATTATTCATTTGTCATTTAATTATACGTTAGCTGTCTATACATTATTTGCACTCTCTGAAATGTTTATTTTATATGCACTGGCCGGTCTGTTGTAAAGGTTCCACAATCCATCATTATAATAGCTCTTGCTGTTTAGTTACTGTAAATCATTCAGATGCAATGCTCTTGCTATGGGAGACTCATACAGTGACCTAACCAGATGCAATGCATGTAAAAGGACTCTTCCATGATAAGTTTTTGTCTTAACGAGTAAAGTGTTGAGCGGCACAGTTTTAGAGAAGTGTCAAGTACTCAGGAGTACAGAAGCCAGCTGATATAATTTTAGACATCTATGGTTTTTCAAATGCAAATAAATAAGTGTAAATGTTACAAATAAATAAAAATGTAAATTTTCCCAGTGTAGATTCTGTAAAATTACTTAAAGAAATAATTCAGCCAAAAATGAAAATGGTCATTTATTTACTCATTCAAAAGCTGTATACTGGGCCCGTATTCATGAAAAATTTTAGTGCTAAGAGTTGCTCTTAGTAACAAAATTCTAAGAAAATTCTTAGAAATGTGGGTGTTTCTTCTTAGAATTAAGGAAAAGATCCTAGTAAAGAAAAAAGTAATTCAGAACGCATCTTAACCCTTAAAATAATTTGTTAGGAGTATGGACGAGGACTTTTAAGAGGCTTAAGAGTTTCTTTAGCAGTGGAGAAAATGGATGAAACATGAAGAGGGAGAAGAAATGTGTTGCACACAATGCATAACAGTGAGTTAATAAGACGCTACACATTAGATCGTGCAGGGATCATGTTTGTGACCGATCTTATTAGAGACACGCTAACATCTCCGACACCGTGCAGAAATGCCATAGCGCCAGAAATGGAAGTAATCACTACATTAACTACATTAACTTATTTGGCAACTGGAAAAATGCAGCTATGCAGCAGCGATGATGTGGGTCTGTCACAAGCTTCTACAAGCAAAGTGATCACAAACAATGCACTTTCAGAATCTTATTGTGTCGCTGTTCATTTCCTATAAAATATGTTAAGTATAACAGCATGGTAAATAAAAAATAAAGAATATATATACATATACAATGTGTGTGTGTGTGTATGTGAGAGAGAGAGAGAGAGAGTATGGTAAAACAGGAAAAATTACACCTGTAATTTCGAAGTGAATGCTTATAATAGACCCTATAAGCGCTCTTTTATTTCCTTCTTGGACAACCAACCAATCACATTCTTCAAAAGACTGTGTCAGAGCTAGCAACGGGGTCAACCCCGCCTCCTCACTAAGATAAAAGTTTTTGTCTTTTCCTCGCTCAGAGTTGCTCTCAGACTGGTCCTGAATCACTTTTAAGCTAAGACTCCTAGTTAGAAATTATTAAGCTAAATTAGGAGCTCTCTGAGAGGATTCTTAGAATCTTTAAGAATACGGGCCCTGGTGTTTTGTCAGTGAAATCAAAAAGAAGGAATATTGAAAAATAAATGAATAAATCACAGGGCTGCAAATTGATTAAATTCATCAAATTAATTACATGCAATGCATGCATGCATTCAGATTCAGATATGTTAAACAGAAGCTCAGCCGCACTTGCTTGATTCACAGGAAAAAACTGGTTCACTGGAAACTCGTGCATCAAGCAAGCACTTTTGAGCTTCACATTATACCACACTTCATGTGCTCTGTGTATGGGCGTTGATCAGTGTTTATATGTGATTAAACGCTAAAAATTAAATCGTATAAAGCGACCATGACAGTGGAAAAATTGGGTGAATGGACTTTCAATAGAAAAATCTCCCAGATATCATTAAAAATATTTACATTTGTGTTTTGAAGATGAATGAGAGTCTTATGGTTTTGGAATGTTGTGAGTAAATGATTACAAAACTAATTATTTAATAAAGTGTAGTGTGCAACAGTTTTATGTCTCTGAAATGGTTGCTATAGCATTCCCAAAAGTGCGGTAAAATGTCTTACGGTCTCTATTACGATATTCATCACTTTTCTGGTGTGTTCAATTGGGTGCTTCATCACTGTCTTTAAAAGGGACACAAACCTATGAGATTCTAGACTTTGCCTCTTTATTCTTTCTGACTGTCCTGAATGGAGACTAAAGCTTTGTGTCAGCGGAGATTTATAAGTTAGTTCTGTGCAGTTTCATCCTCTCAATGCTTTTAATGAGTTTTGCAAAGGTCTTTGATGCATTTACTTGCTATAACAAGCATCACTGGTTAAACTGCACATAAATAGGTTTAGGGATTTGAACAAACCCCTACTCATAATTCATCCCACACCATTTGTGCTCAGATCATGGGGTTTATTGAGGAGAAGTGTGCTGGTACTTTTCTGAACATTTGGATCGATGATTTTTGGCTGGAGGACAAAGAAAAAAACTGATTTACGTTGAAGGTCATATTTAGACCAGAAGATCACAGAGAACTGTATATTTCTAGGTAATGTGGTGTTTGGTGAGCCGATCACGGCCAGTTTGGGAACCGATGGGACTCATTATTGGAGCAAGAACTGGGCAAAGGCGGCGTCTTTTGTGACCTCACCACCCCTCAGTCCTGACCCAACCACTCCAGACTACCTGAACACCCTGTTGGCCAGGTAAACACAAGCATATCCTAAAATATATTACATCATTTTACAAAACAGTTCTGTCAGTTAGTTCTTAACTAGTGGGTCTTAACTTATAAACTACAAAACCATTGACTAGAAGTCATTGATTGAAAATATGAAAAAAAAACAATATATAACTACATTCATGTTTACCACCAAAACTACTTCATATGGGTTAAATAAGGTAGAAATATCCATTTATAGTACCACTTTACTACACTTTGCAGTGTAGGCAGAAATTTAAATACACAAATGTATTAGTCATTGAATTATTCACTCAATTTAGTCATTGAATAATTCAATAATTTAGTCTTTGAATAATTCAACAATTTGTTCAAAACTGCTGGGGATTCATTCATAAAGTGTGCACACACAGAGGTTTGATCTTAGAGTGTGTGTACGCTAAAATCCACACCAACTTCCATGTTTATAAAAAACGGTCTTTGACATGGAAAAGTGCTTTGTGGCAAGTCAGGGTCTAAGCAGGCATACACACTTTTTGCATTTGCAATTTATGATTTTCACATCTGAAAGAGGCACAAAATACGTGTATGTTCATTCACTGAATCACACGTACGCACATTTGAGCAATGATTGTAAGATCAATGTGGGACGGTTTCTACACAACGTTTTATAAATGAGGCCCCTGATATACAGAACAGTAACACTCTTGCTCATGTGATACCACAGCACTTCATCTAAGACTGTAGCACAGACCCCAACAATCTGACTTGTTATAGCTGTACTATTTATCATTTTAGGCTAAATGCCATCAATTTCAAAGTTTTATCTGTTACGTATATATTTGTGTGTTTCAGTGGTGATCTGTCTGTGGTGGGCAGCGCTCACTGCACATTCTCTGTGGCTCAGAAGGCCATAGGGAAAGACGACTTCACTCAGATTCCTGAAGGAGTGAACGGAGCGGAGGAGAGGATGTCCGTCATCTGGGACAAGGCTGTGGTGAGGATCATTCTACTTCAGATTCTCAGATCCAGAAAATATAAAATATCTCAATACATTAACTCTTTCCCCACCATTGACAGAATTTTCCAGCTTTCTGTGTTTTCACTGTTATACGGTAGGGGGCGCTATTACACATCTTCTAAAAGAGTACTGAATCTCTGGATCAAACCTTAAAGTGTAAAATAAGATGGCCAAAACATCCCAGTATGACCGCTGTCATCTTGCGCCAATGACATATTTTGAAGCCCGAGTCTGCGCAGTAGTGATTCATTTGGAGCATGTCTGCGCAGTAGTGATTATTTTTGAGCGCGAGTCTGCGCAGTAATGATTCATTTGGAGCGCGAGTCTGCACAGTAATGATTCGTTTGGAGTGCAAGTCTGCGCAGTAGTGATTATTTTTGAGCGTGAGTCTGCGCAGTAGTGATTATTTTTGAGCGTGAGTCTACGCAGTAGTGATTCATTTGGAGCGTGAGTCTGCGCAGTAATGATCCGTTTGGAGCGCAAGTCTGCGCAGTAGTGATTATTTTTGAGCGTGAGTCTACGCAGTAGTGATTCATTTGGAGCGTGAGTCTGCGCAGTAATGATTCGTTTGGAGCGCAAGTCTGCGCAGTAGTGATTATTTTTGAGCGTGAGTCTACGCAGTAGTGATTCATTTGGAGCATGAGTCTGCCCAGTAATGATTCGTTTGGAGCGCGAGTCTGCCCAGTAGTGATTCGTTTGGAGCACGAATCTGCGCAGTAGTGATTCGTTTGGAGCGCGAGTCTGCACACCAGTGATTATTTTGGAGCGTGAGTCTGGCAGTAGTGATTCATTTGGAGCCTGAGTCTGTGCAGTAGTGATTAGTTTGAAGCCCAAGTCTGCCCAGTAGTGATTCGTTTGGAGCCTGAGTCTGTGCAGTAGTGATTAGTTTGAAGCCCAAGTCTGCCCAGTAGTGATTCGTTTGGAGCGCGAGTCTGCGCAGTAGTGATTCGTTTGAAGCCCGAGTCTGTGCAGTAGTGATTCGTTTGGAGCCTGAGTCTGTGCTGTAGTGATTCGTTTGGAGCCTGAGTCTGTGCAGTAGTGATTCGTTTGGAGCCCGAGTCTGTGCAGTAGTGATTCGTTTGGAGCCTGAGTCTGTGCAGTAGTGATTCGTTTGGAGCCCGAGTGTGTGCAGTAGTGATTCGTGTGAAGCCTGAGTCTGCGCAGTAGTGATTTGTGTGAAGCCTGAGTCTGTGCAGTAGTGATTCGTTTGGAGTGTGAATCTGCGCAGTAGTGATTCGTTTGGAGCCCGAGTGTGTGCAGTAGTGATTAGTTTGAAGCCTGAGTCTGTGCAGTAGTGATTCGTTTGGAGCGTGAGTCTGCGCAGTAGTGATTGTGAGGTGGAGCCTTGATATCAAAGTCCCACCCAAACTTCCGCAGACCCAATCGCAAGCTCACAATCATGACACCACTCTCTGTTTTTATAGCATCAAATAGCTAGCTAAAAGCAAACCTAATAGAAAAATGAACACTTGAACATACATCAGTGTGATAAGAACTGCCTAAAATGAAAAATTTAGTTGAAGTGTAATTTGATTATTTAGTTTGGCTCACGTCCCATTCGTTGACATGGCGAGGGCGGGGTTTATAACCTATACTGCAGCCAGCCACCAGATGGCGATCAAATTGTTTTGGCTTCACTTTTCAGGATGTGTACGGCACACTTGGATCAAACACAGGTGAAGCAGCAGCACAAACAAGCGATCACATATGTAAGCAGTGCATATGTAAAATAGCACGATCATCAAACATTAAACAGCATATAAATCAAAACTGCCTAACGTTACTGAATGAAATGCCAACCCAGGAAGTGGTCTAGGACTGGGAAGCTTTGGGCGTGTTGATGGACTCAGTCTACTCAAGTCTATATTTTGATCATTGATCTGAATCCCATCTGGATGTAGCCTTTGACAAAAAAACGCGATCTTCTCAGATTTTTGTTTAAAATGTTGCTGTTTTCATGCAACTTACCCATATTCAAGTGTTGTTAAAAAAGAATGCATGAAGCTAGAATAAAACGGGTTGTTTTGTTTAAGAGCAGAGGCTCCATTCTTTCTTTTAACAAATTGCATGTTCAGATATTCATACAACAAAATATTTGGGGGCCATGAAATCTGATAAAAATGCTGGCGGTGGCTGGCAGCTTTTTTAAAAAAAAAAATCCTGGCAGGGAAAGAGTTAATTAATTCATTTGTACCCTAATGTGGATGTGAAAATAGGGCCCTAAATCTTATATACATTACCTTCTTCTCATAAGTGTACCATTAAAGCACCAAAATAAAGCAAACACTGTGTTTGATTCTCAGTTGTCTGTTTTTCTTTGCTCAGGTCACTGGTAAAATGGATGAGAACATGTTTGTCGCTGTGACAAGCACCAATGCTGCCAAGATCCTCAACCTTTATCCACGCAAGGGTCGGATAGCTGTGGGCTCAGACAGCGATCTGGTTATCTGGGACACAGACGCCGTCCGGACCATCACTGCAAAAACTCATCATTCTGTAGGTGCTCTTTAAATAAATCCAGTGAACGCACTATATACTCACATTTCAGAGAAACATCTAAACATAGAGAGGGAAATGAACTGGCTGGCCTTCACTGACCTTCCAGTTCCTCTGAGCGGAAATAGATGCTTCTAAATAATCAAACTGTGTGTTTATACAGGAACCCCTCGTAAATAAAACCGCTGGATAGAAACAGGCCACAAAAACAGGAGATATCTGGAAATCAGAGTTTCCTTTTGTTGCCTTATTAAGTCTCAGCAGACCTTTATTACTGTAGGAATGTGTTGATAAGTGAGAGAAGAACTGCAGCTCTGCAAGCATCACTTTTAATGAACCAACCACTAACACACAAGTTTGTGCAACAGACATAAATATCTCATTTCATGCAGCTTTTTGAAGTTTGCCGTTACTTTTCAAATCAATTACATATTACAGTTTCATAAAGAGAACTTATTATGAAAATGATATACTATATAAGAATATACTTAAGTGCAAACTGAATGCAATGTTTTCAGACACTTAACTGCATGTTATTTACAGTTAAATTAAAATGTACTATAGTTTACATTTATGTTAAATGCAATTAGTTAGAACTCTCAAAACTTGAGTACTTTTTGACCCACTTAAGTAGGACATAAGTACATCTTTATATGCAATTTCATAATTACTTCTGTTGTCTTTGGAATATTTTTATGATTACACATATGTAATAATGACGTTGCAATTTCAGTACATTTAAAATATAGTAACTTTGTGATACTCCACCTCATCTGTAGGATAGTCCAGAGTTCTTTATGATCTTTATGTCCATTTTTTCAGCTTTGCCTTGTTTTTGTTTTTGTTAGTATTTTCTTTCCTCTTCTTCGAGCAGTTGTTAAAGCCTACAGCTTAACTGCAACTTGCTAATTCATGCTAGCAACATGCTAATTCATGGCAGCAATGTGCTAAATCATACTAGCAACAAGCTAAAACACTAGCAATGTGTTAAAATATGCTAGCAGTGTGAAAACGTTAAATCATGTTAGCGGCTTGCTTAAGCATTTTAGCAGTGTGCTAGAAGATATTAAGATATAAAGATATTAAGAGATTTTATTGACTTCAAGTAAAATCTTCCACCATATTTTAGTTTAAGATCGAACTCTCACTATTAACTAACTATTAACTATAACTTTTCCCTCAATAAACTAGTAATTTGCTTCTTATTAATAGTTAGTTTATGTAGTTGTTAAGTTTAGGTATAGGGTGGATTAAGGAATCTAAAATATGGTCATGCAGAATAAGGGGCCGTTCACACAGAATGCGTCTTTGCATCTAAAAACACGAGACGTATCGCTCAGGAATGGTTTTGTAAAAGCACAGCACAGAATGCTTCCTCTGCCATGTTGCCATCACATAAAACAGTTGTCATGCCAACTTGCTTCTGTAAACACAACTTGCAATGCTTGCCCCGCCTCTGGGCTCTTCTGATTGGTCCACTGTTTTGGAACTGACACTGATGAGCAGTGCTACGTGTAAAAGTTGAAATTCTTTTAACTTGATACAATGTCTTAAAAACACGGCGCTCATGTACGAGATGCTGCAAAAGATGCTAGACGCGAGCGCACCAGTCATACACGTCCGTCTAGCGCGCATTTACATAGAAAAACAATGGAAAAGTAGAACATTGGAATTGAAAAATGTGTTCTGTGTGAACGGCCCCCAAGACATTAATATGTGCTTTATATGTATTAATTAACAGCCAATATGATAGTAACATGCATGCTAATAAGCAACTAGTTAATAGTGAGAATTGGTCCCTAAACTAAAGTTTTACCAAATCTTCAATCTTCAATCTTTTCAAGGTTATTTCAAACTTTCAAACAAGGCTTTGTCAAGCCAACATCAAAGTTTGTTTACAAACTTTTCTCAACTAGTTACCATTGCAATGAATCCACATTTTGGAGAATGACAATTTTTGGGTCACAGTCCAATAGAAGTTCTGAAGAACCTGCAGTGAGCGGTTTATCAAACATCAGCATAAGAACATTAAACTGCTCCCACCGGTCACATTAGTAACCTTATAAAAGGTTTTCATTTATAAAGCTCTAAAAAACATACTGACTGATGTTTAAATGCACTTCCTGCAAATATGGAAAAATATAAAGGGTCTCAATTAAATAAGTGCAGTTTCACATGATTAGTGCAAATTGTCATATGACCAGAGCAGTTTATTTCCTGTTTGCACCTTGAGAAGATGATGACTGCATCAAAGCTCCAAAACAAAAGGCTAGTAAAGTATGTTAACATAAAGACACATTACACATTATCTTTAAGGTGTCTAGTATTAATATATGAATTCACATATATTCAGTTTTGTTGAGTGTGGTCATAGAATGAGTAATCATCTTGATGGTCACAATAGTGACCGCTGGGATAACAGTGAATTTAGGTATACATATAAATCCAATTGCAGTTGTTAGTGAAAATCGCGCTATAATGTTGCAATGATAAAATAATGCACTAAATGAAAATTTCAAATGTAACAAATAAGTTACAATATTGATGTTGTAATACTGGTAGCACTAATATAAACATTTTATGATATATGTTACAAAAAAGTAACAATTGTGACCCTGGACCACAAAACCAGTCTTAAGTCGCTGGGGTATATTTGTAGCAATAGCCAATTTTCTCAGTATTTAGATTTTTTTGCACCCGCAGATTCCAGGTTTTCAAATAGTTGTATCTCGGCCAAATATTGTCCTATCCTAACAAACCATACACCAATGAAAGCTTATTTATTCAGCTTTCAGATGATGTATAAATCTCAATTTCGAAAAATTGACACTTAAGACTAGTTTTGTGGTCTAGGGTCACAATTGTGAAATACGTTGATGGTTGTATTTTTTTGTCTTTTATCGCAGTATTCCTATCAGTGTTGTATAAGGGTTGTTTATGCATAATAGTAACCCTAGAATGTGATCAAACAGTTTAAAATAGCTGGGCTAAGATATATAATAATTTTTATGATTGCAGAAATATGTTAATTCAGTACACACATTATCCCACCGGACCATAAAACACAATTTTTCACACACTTTTCCAAAAAAAAAAAAAATTGATTATTTCAAAGGGTTACTAATGACATGTCATTTTGGATATTTTCATGTCTGGGAAAAATTTGGGATTAAACGGGTTAAAGAGCTGCAGATTGTAGATTCGAGTGAGATGGGAACTGGAATTTCCTGGGCAGATTCTACAAGGGCTAAATATGTGGATCGTTTAAAACCGTTGGGGAAAAGATTCAGCAGAACTCAGGCGCTGCCAAAATGACATCACATTTTCATTTCCTTTTCGGCCACTTCTCTAGAGATCATTACACATCCAAACAGCGCCGGCTGCCATTGCTTTCAACTGTGGATAACATGGCTGATGTTTATTGATTGTTTATTCTGTGGCTCCGTATCCTTGGTTCCCATGCTCTGTGAAGTCACCTAAAACATGACTTCATCACCTGCCAGAAAGCCTTGCGTTTGTGTTATTCTACATGAGCTGAAGCTTGGCAGAAGTTGTGTGCATGTCATTTCCTGGTCTCGCACACAAAGGATGGACGAGCGCCAAATTTCTTTGGAAAGACTGTGGATCATGGCGGGACATCACTACAATTACGATATCCACTAGAGATGAAGAAATCAGAAAATAAGGGAGTAGTAAACTAAACTGAAGTGATGCATTTTAGAGAAAGTGGTAAGAAAAGACAGGAGGCTGTGAGTGTGAGAAAAAGAAGAGGAAATAGAAAAGGATGTTTTTGTAATTTCCTCTATCCAGCTGTTTGGCGAAGAGGTGAAGAATGAGAACGAGAGTGAATGAAGGAGGCCAGAGTCATGTCTCACTCTCCTACATGTGATCTTCATTAGTGAGGAATATCTCCACATTCCTCTTTGCAGAAGCTCAAACTCAAAACGGCTGTTTGTGTCAATTTATGTTGGAAAGCACAGCAGCTCAATGTCATGTTGGACGTTTTTGATGTTTATTCTGATGATGATGATGATGTTGAGTCTATTCTAAAAAAAAAAATTAAAAAAAATTGAATTTTAGAAATAGAAAAATTAGCATATTAGATTGATTTCTGAAGGATCATGTGACACTGAAGACTGGAGTAATGATGCTGAAAATTCAGCTTTGATCACGGGAATAAATTACATTTTTACTATGTATTCACATAGTTATTTTAAATTGTAATATTTCAGCTTTACAGTTTTTACTATACTTTTGTTTAAATAAATGCAGTTTATTTATGCATTTCAAATGCAACTCAGGATAAAAAGCCATTGTGCAAATTTAAGGCTATTAAATATCACTGCACTGTATATGCACAAAAATGATTAAAATATAAATATTACATCACAAAAAGCAAAGACAAAAACAGCCACGTCCCATGGTAGTACATGGTAGTACTATAGTAACATATCACAAAAAAGTATGGTCCCACTTTATATCAGATGCCTTTAAATACTGTGTACTTAATGATAAAATAATGAATTGTTTGGTACAGTGTACCGGTTGTGTTCATGTTGAATTGCAAAACACTTTTGCTGCTATTGAGGTGGGATACGGATAAGTTTAGGGACCAGTTTGGTGGTCTGGTTAGGTTTAAGGGCTAGAGGTAGGGTCAACAGTGCAATTACAGATGTAAATACAGAAATTATTTACAGATGTAATCACAGGATGGTATTTTCAAATATAAGTACAATATAAAAACATGTATGTGATTGTGCACAATAAATGCAATGTATCAAATGGTTAATTTCAATGTATGTAGTAGTTAAAGTGCCCCTATTATGAGTAATGAAAGGTTCATATTTTGGTTTTGGGAGTCCCCAGTAACAGGTTGACATGCATGCAAGGTCAAAAAACACTTTCATTGTCTTATAATATGCATTTATTTTTACCTTATTTGCTCAACGACTCCTAAATGATTCGCTCAACGATTAATTTTTCCAAACCCCTCCTTTGCGTGACGCTAATCTGCGGTGATTGGTCGATTTCATTTAAAGCAGTGTTTGTGAGCTCAGTGCTGCTTTGTGTACAGCGTTACCAGGGAAACAGATATTTTTACTGCGCCAAAAGCGGCACCTAGTGGCAAAGGATGAATTTGCGTTTTCATTCAGACCAATGTGAAAAGACCAACAAGTGGGCGGCCAGTATGCTTATGTTTCATGTTGACGTCAACAAGCTTAAGATTTGTTTTAAAAACGACTCGTTTCAATGATTCAGAGTCGACGCTTTCTTTTGAGAGACAATAACTTTATACACGGTGCACTTTCAGATTTAAAACTTTGCAGGATGTTTTCATTCACTTACACACTGCATGAAAGCTCATTTTCAAAAATCCATCATAGGGGTACTTTAAGGACAGTTAATGCAAAGTTGGTCCAAAAGCATTGCATTGCAGTGGTCATTTTTGGGACACAGGTGTTACGTACATGAGCTTTCTGAGCATGATGTTGTTGTGTTGTTCTAGGCGGCGGAGTATAATGTGTTCGAGGGCATGGAGCTGAGAGGTGCACCCATGCTGGTCGTCTGCCAGGGGAAGATTGTTCTGGAGGACGGGAACCTGCACGCGACCGCTGGCACTGGACGTTTCATTCCCTGCTCCCCGTATCCGGACTTCGCTTACAAACGTGTCAAAGCCAGGAAACAGGTACAGCAGACCCTGATGACCCTGGACATGCGTGACAGTAGCTCGTTTGCTTTACAGTGCATTCAAGGCAGCACTCTTCCAGCTGTTTTTAATTCTGCAGTTTATCATAATTTCCTATAGGAAAGTCAAATCTAGTTCTTTTTGTGGTTTCAGCTCGAGTGAATGTAGACATGGGATTCTTGCCCTGTAAACTGTTTAAACTGTGGCTCCACAATCATGCCAAAAGCAGATAGAAGGAAGCAGAAGGTTTAGAAAGAAGCCGTATAAGTGTTCAAAAGGGTTCAAAATGAAAATATAACACTTAAAGAGATAGTACACCCAAAAATGAAAACTTTGTCATTATTCCCTCACCCTTACTGTACTAAATCCATTAGACTTACGTTCATTGTCAAAATACAAATGAAGATATTTTTGATGAAAGCTGAGAGATTTCTGGCCATCCATAGGAAGTCATAATTTTCAAGCTTCAAAAAGTAAAAAAAAAAAATCTATATGAATCAGGTGGTTTAATCCAAGTCATCTGTAGATACATGATTGCTTTATATGATACACATTTAATATAGGCTTTTTATTCACATAAAAACACTGATCTGCGCATATACCTATAGATCATGGAAAACAGAAGCGCAGACATGCTTCTTTGATGAATGTGAATCAGTGAGGTTCTATCCCAATCATTATAAAGTCATTCAAATTATTATTCAGAAATATCTTCATTTGGGGTCTTATGGGTTTGGAATGACATGGGTGTGAATTAATGGAAGAGTTTACCCAAAAGATGAGTTTGTTTCTTCATCAGATTTGGAGAAATGTGTCACTGCATCACTGTCTCAGTAATGGACGCTCTGCAGTGAATGGGTGCCGTCACAATAATCCACAAGTAATCCACACCACTCCAGTCCTTACGTCTTAACGTCTTAATGATGGATTTGTTTCTTACAAACATGCAGCTTTTGGTTTCTTAAGACATTAACTGATGGACTGGAGTGGTGTGGATTACCTGTGGATTATTGTGATGTTTTTATCAGCTGTTTGGACTTATTCTGACGGCACCCATTCACTGCAGAGCATCCATTGCTGAGACACTGATGCAGTGATAAAAAAAAGTTTTTGATCTTATCTATTTTTTACTGCTTTGCCTGGAAAATCTTGAATATATATTTGAATGTTTGTACTCTTTTAGTTCAGATGATTTTAAGTTGAGTCACAGTTTGTTTTTTCATCTCCCAGCATTTTTGTCCACTGTTTGTTTTAATACAGCAAATCTCAAAAATATCTTGCTTACATTGTACAAAATAGAGATGATGAACACGATTGACCGTCTCAACAATCTGTCAGCCAAATCTGGAACCAATTTTCAACACGACATGAAATTTACAATTTACGTGAGCACACAGTTCCCAAAAACAACCCACATGAGGATAAACACATCCATGGAATGTATTTGCAAACACCCAAACTTGCCTTTCTCTGTCTTTCTCTATAAATGGTGTGCTGCACAATCCTGTATTAAACTGAAGCGTTGTGTTTGGGTTTCTCCTAAAGCTGGCCATTCTGAAGGCGGTCCCCAGAGGCATGTATGACGGCCCAGTGTCTGAGTTTTTACCCATGTCGAGGGGCGGCACACCATCTGCCTCCGCCCGTACCTCACCCACCAAAGCCCCTGTGAGGAACCTCCACCAGTCTGGCTTCACACTGTCAGGTAACCCTGGGAAATGATGTCTCATATTCATACAGCAGACTTCTTTCTGATGTAATTATTGATGGGGGATGATTTATGTGTCTTGCACTTCTGGCAGATAGTGGGATAAAGGCGTTCCTGTAGCTCAAATAATAGACCATGGAGCTACAGTAGCAATGCCAAGGTCATAGGTTTGATTCCCAGGGAATGCATGAACTGATAAACAAAGAATTTTGAATGCAATGTAATTCGCTTAGGATAAAAGCCAAATGCATGAATGAAATACAACAGATACAGAACCCAGTGTTAATCCATACAATGTTTGGTTATTTCTAGAGTGACAAGTGTAAATATATGCATTGAAACTCTTATATAAACTTTATATAATTTTTTTCTTGTTTACAGCTCACAATTCTGAGTTTATATGTCCTAGTTCTATTTTTTTTTTTTTTTGCCACAGAATAAAAAATAAAAAAGGTAAATGCAACTTTTTATCTCACAATTCTGACTTTTTTTCTCAGAATTGCAATTTTGCTACATTTTCCTACAATTTTGAGTTTATATCTTGTCATTCTTAAGAAAAAGTCAGAATTTTGAGGTAAAAAGTTGCAATTACTTTTTTTTTTTTTTAATTTTATTATCTTGTGGCAGAAATGGGCCTCTAGAGAAATATGCATTAAAAAAAGCATAAAACAAAAATCCCAAAACATTGTGAATGTTCAGTAACAGGGTTGACAAACAAAGCTAAAGTGTCTTTTTTTCTCTTGGTACATAATGAAAATATAATGCATATTTTGAAAAGAGATTAAACATGAAAGTCTTTCAAACTTGTCTTTATTTATAAAGTTCTGCTTTCATAGCTATTTTAGTTTATTGTGAAAATATGTTTAAAAAAGCCGAAAAAATGAATAAATAAAAATAGAAAATAGAAAGAGATAGCCTCCATTTAGTAACATTTAATATATTACGTAATATATAATATAATATATAGAAAATATATTGATGTTTTATATATATATATATATATATATATATATATATATACAATTTTTTATTTTTTTTTTCAGTGTTTTTTGAGTAATGGAGGAACACCAAAACTGAGAAACACTATCAGAATGACTTCAGTCTATTTCTTAGTCAGAATCTAATGCATTTCTAACCATATTAGTTCCAAACTGAATGTACTTCACATTAGTTTTTCACTGACAGCAAGTCCATTGTCAGTAATTTAGAGATAGATGAAGCACATCTCACACTCGTTCATGAGATTGTAGTTCTTCCCTCATTAAAGTCATTAAGTACAGTCTTTTTTGTTTTGCATCAGAGATTGTACAGCTGGGATTCGCTGGTTGCTTTAATGAAGGCTGTTTTTATATCTCTGTTTTGCTGTAGGTCCTGAGGAAGCCCCCATCAGACCGGCTGGAAGACGCATCGTTGTGCCTCCTGGTGGCCGCTCCAATATCACCTCCCTCAGTTAAACATTAAGAGCACGTAAGAGAGAGGCCAGGATCAAATCAGTCGTGTAGAAGTAAGGTGATTAGTCAGGAAACGAAACAAAAGAAACGTAAAACACTGAACTCATGCCTTACCCTCCATGATTTCCTCCTGCTGAGTGACTGAAGATCAGTAGTCCACCTCTGAGAAAGCAAAGCATTTAGTGTAGCGTTACGTTCATTTGTGTGTTTAGATAAACTGAATTAGAAGACATTAGAATTACCGTAAAAACAGCTTTGGTTTGGATGGTCTGCGATATTTATGAAAGGAAAATTTCCAGGCGTTTGTGTTCGGTAGAGGAAGGACTACTGTGGTGTGTTTCATAGGGCTTGGTCTGTATTCCCTCATAAGCTTTATTTGCGTACATCAGCTGTGATTAGTTAACGTTACTTTGTAAATGAAGTTAAAGTGTTGAGCAGTTTTTTTTTTTAATTTTTTGAAGTATAATAAAGTTGAATGTTAAGGAAAACCATGCAATGATATACCGGTGCAGAATATTACTGGACATTTACATACATTCACATACTGTACTGCTTTCATTATCCGTCTCACTGAAGATACGAAAAACATTACGCATCCGTCATGTGAAGGAATAGTTGAACTTCAGTCAAACACGTTGAACCTCGAAAAAGAAAAAATAAACAAAAATTAATGAAAACAAAGCCTGCAGGAGAAAGATATTCGCCTTTTGCATTTCAGTTCAATCTCAGATTATTGAAGGATGATTAAAAGGTGCTACAATGTCTTAAATCACGCAAAATATAAGTTTTTGATATCTAAATCTTTCATGTGACTTTGGTAGGAAAGCTCTCAGTTAATGGAAAAGACATACTGTATGTTAGATGCCCCAAGTAACAACAGCTAAAGTGATTTACCGAATGATGTGGAATAGGTTGTTTATTATATTTATGTAGGTTTGATTGTATTACCTTTCTTTTTTTTAACATCCGAGTCAAAAAAGCAGGTGAAAATGAACATGTGATGTGCAAATTTGCTCCTCAATAAACAGAAGTTACAACTGACTGCCTGTGAGTGATTTCTCAACTGCTCTTTATATTTATCAACTCACGGTACAAGGAAATCAGAGCTACTAAAACATACATTATACAAGGAAAGTATGACCACACAACAATCACCAATGACAATGTACAGCAGAGACTGGCTGTAAACATGTTCATGTGCGTCTGAAATGTTCATTACATTTCTTCGTTAGCATATCCTAATTTTTCTGATTATAGGGAATCCTCACAGGAGATCCAACCTCAGGTCAAAGAGGAAAAAGGGAAATTTCTCTTGATATTTATTATCACTGGAAAGTGACTGCATAAGAGGGTTTTCATGCAGCTCTCAAACCCTCCAAAATAAATGAGAAAAGTCACATTTTGCATTTGTATAATAATACATTTTGGAAAAAATTTTCTTATGGTTCTGTTAGGCCATCAAGTCCAATTAGCTGTATATTCCTTAAGAGTAATAATAATAATAATCATATATAAGGCAGGTGACTTTATATGTATATGGCTTAAACTTGACATTTTTAATATTTCTCAGAATTGTTGTTGTTGTTGAACAGCATTGTGGGTAGATTGTCTGTAATATTTAATATTCACCTGACCACTAGATGGCGATATTGATTCATTGTTGTATTTTTTTTTTTTTCAAACCTCAAAAAAAGAGCTGCTCTGTAAGATAAAGGTTTGGAAAAGGTACTGGTAAATTTCTGCCAAAACATTATTAACATTAAAGTTTATGAGCATTTTTCTTTAACTCTAAAACACAATGCAATGTGTAATTTAAAATACAGGTACAATTTTCATGTGAAAATAATAATTAAAAAAAAAAACTTCATATTAACAGAATATTAGGCCCTATGTTTACAGACTTTTTTTTTTTTTTTTTTTTAATATATGAGCCAGACATTGTGCGAATATTCCTAGGCTGTGCAAACCTTAGACTTGTCAGATGATGCTATTAAATGATTTTATTATTATTTGATCTGTACAGTGTGATCAATATCTTATTCAGCAGCACAATGTGATCCAGCAATGAATCTCCAAAAAATGCTAAAGAACCAGAAAGGCCAAATAATGCTCTCAGAGAGGCATGAATGACAGTTTTCTGCAGCTCCGTAAGGTTCACAGTTACATCATTTGAATGAATCACAGAGGCATAAAGAGGTGAAATGAGTACCTTCGCATTCTGTTCTCTGCATTTGTATGTTAAGAAGCGCAGCTTTATAAATCATGGTGAGCGCCTGGAGTCTGATCACTCGCTGAGTCAGACAGCGGTATATCTTCACGTGCCTCCGGACGCATTAGAGAAATCCATTAAACTAGTAAGGCACACATTTCACAGCCAGGTGCAGAGAGCATCATCGTTCAGTTCTTTCTTTATATGTGTGATTGTGTAGTCAGCCCGGTTAACACCAGGTCAATGCTTCCATCCAGAATCCGTCATCTTCCCGTCTCCCGCTGTGGATTTTCTCATGCATTTGCTGGGGGTCCAGGGCTGTCCGCCGTTAGCTTCGAGAGAAGGAGGGTCCAGATGTTAGCCTGATAAACACTGCTGTACGTTGTTGTTCTGTCCATCTTGAATGGCTTTGTTTGTCTCTTCTGCATTGAGGTTGTTTGTCCCAGTGTCTGCTTTGGTTTTCCTCAACCTCCAAAACAGAGAAAGGACAACAAAACTAGTCATGCTAAAGTTTGACAGTGTTCAAATCTGCAGTTGTTACCTTAAGGCAAGGTTATTGCAGTAAACAGAAAAAACTAAATAAAAATGCTACTTGAAATAAAAATGAAATAAAATATTCAGTTGCCAAAACAACATTTCTCATTTACATTTAGCTAAGGTAATGTGCTAAAATAACTACTGAGCTACTGAAAAATATAAAATAATATTAATACAAATATATAGAGAAACAATTCTAATAAAAATTGGAGAAACAACAAAATTACTAAAAGTTTCCCTAAAATGACAATAAAAACAGAAAATACAAAAAGAACACGTGACAAAATATTTTAACAGTGCTTTTTACTTCTCTTTTACTTGTGCTTCTCTTTAAAATGAGGATATTCATTAATTTCCTGCAATTTAATGGTTTGACAATCAGGTTGAAAGTGTGTTTCATGTAAAACTGCATTTTGAGTAAATTAATTACTTTGTTATTTACTACTACTACTACTATTAAACCATAGAAATTATATTTACTATACATTGGAGACTTATGCATGAAAGTGGACATGACACTGATAAATTGTCAAAATATTTCTTACTTCTCCCTGTTGAAGACGATGAAGTCTCTTTGGACAGTCTCTAAGCGCTGCTGGAGTTGCCCATTCTGTGTGATCAAATGAAAAGAATGAGTTATAATGTTTCACATGAAATACTACGAAGTGAATGGCTTGTGAAGCAGGGTCGTAACCAGCATAAACACTGAAGATGACAAATTCCCCTATAATAATGGAATATGGCCAACTTTTTCATTTTTTTAATGAATTTAAAAAAAAAATTGCTCGTCATTGTCAAAATGATTGAAATGGCCAATCAAATCAAAGAAGGTGGGGTTTAACAATGAAAGAGTGTGAGGTAAAATATAGCTAAACATTTAATATCTTACAACTGCTTTTACAACAGTTTTTTTTTTGCCGTTTTGAATTGAAAATATGCTATATCATGTATGTAATTAATCTAATGTTATTGCTAAATTGAATGTGAGAGACAAGAAACATTAATAGAGCTGTTTATGCATAGGCATACGATTAAGAGTCAATGTGAATATTTTTAAATAAAAATATTATTTTCGATTTGGTTGAAACGCATTACTTCACCATATATTCAAATTATTATCTTTCTTTATTCTCTTTCAGTTCTTTGTTTAATTCATTTAGATAAAAGGACCATTACATTTGTGACAGCATCTCCCACCCCAACCTTGGAATGACAATATATTAAAAGAAAGTGTAAATATAAAATTTATAATAAAGTATATATTAAAATAAATAAAAAAATAATAATAAATACAAAGTTCTGTCATGAAACTCTAGATGGCACAGACTGATACGTCCTTTATCTGTTAGTAATCATGTCATTATCTACAGGGATCGATCGCATCGCATCAGCAGCCAATGAGGTTAATGCTCAACATTCAAATACTTGTTTGAAAAGTATAAAAGTTGCAGCAGAAGCGCGCATCAGAAAGCATCTGAAATCAGCTTCTATAAGATAAGTGAACATTTTACTCCATATCAGTGTGTGCATATTGCGTGAATTTTTAAACGAGCAATCACCAGCGATGACCAGTTTTAAACTAAATATATTGTTTAAAGGGGTCATGTGATATTGCTAAAAAGAACATTATTTTGTGTATTTGGTGTAATGCAATGTGTTTATGTGGTTTAAAGTTAAAAAAACACATTATTTTCCACATACTGTACATTATTGTTGCTGCTCTAAGCCCCGCCTTTCTGAAACGAGCCGATTTTTACAAAGCTCATCGTTCTGAGAAGCGAGGTGTGCTCTGATTGGCCAGCTATCCCTTGTGTTGTGATTGGCCGAATACCTCAAGCGTGAGACACAAATGTTATGCCCCTCACCGGATTGTGATGCTGTGTCCTGGCGCGACGAGACAGAAACAATAAAACCCATTATAAACCGTATTTGTTGCATCCAGTGGGGACATAATTACTGATTATAATGACTTATACTGTCTTTTTACCATGTCTGCATTTGTGATCGGAGAAACAACAAACAACAAGCACTACTCTACACAGCTCAAAACTCGCGTTTGAATCTTCAGTGGCAAATTCTTTAAATAAGAAAACATACTTACAGGCTGTGAGTCAGAAGCGCCAGACTGTCCGTGCAAAGTTGGAATTGCCCCACTTTATAGAAACAGTCTTTGTGCACAGCTGGCATTGTAGGCTACTCTTCCAGCTTCAGGAAATAGTCCTCTGTAAAATGCGCTGCACACACTCCAATATTTGGGTTGAACTGTTCTGGAACAGTGTTGTAAATACAACTTAACCACTGATTTCTAGTTGTGTCCTCTTTTGGAAGCTCAAACAAAGTACTTTTGCTTTCACAAGGAAACACAGCGTCTCCAGGACATGGCGCCGGCGACAGCAACAATACTACAGCCAGAATAACAGTTACACCTTCTTTCATTGCGTTTACGTTTGGGTGGTGTTTTGCAAATCTTCCCACACAGTGACGTAGACATGTGGGGGCGTGTTTGAACGAGTCGTTTTAGGGGGGGCGTGGACGAGTCTTAACTCTGATAAAGAATATCTCTTTGGTTTTGAGACTTTAGTCTTTGCAACTTCAGGGATCTTATCTATGCACAAACAGCTTGTAACACTCTAAAGAGAAAGGAAAACTTGAAATCGCATCATATGACCCCTTTAACAGTCTTGCATTCGATGCAGGATCGAGTGAATGACTGAACATATACAGTAAGAAGCAGCATTGCGCAACTGTACCATGTTTATACAAGCTGCGGAAAAAAGCGGTCTGTTGTATGTAATTGCTGTGAGGTAAGCCGACTGAGCTATATAAAAAAGGATTAAAGTGAAATACTAATTCGTGCTGTATACATTTTCAACTGGGGTTCACCATTTAGCTGTTTAACCTGAATGGCGCGTTAATTTATTTTCAAGGTTGATGTTTTCATTAGCGCGGTGATTTCAGATGCACGCAATGCCACGCTCCTGTAGCTATATTACCATGATAATCTCTCTGAGAGTCATGACAGAAATATAACTATGAACATTAAAATAATTCCAGGCTTTCAAGAACTGAATGTATTTCAGGGCTTTTATAACCAGCACATGTGGTTTCGCATTTGTTCGATTTAGCTAGTGTTTGTAGTTTCTGACAAATATAATATTTTAGAGCTAGAACTAGAATAAATTCATATTCATTCTAGAAATTTACATTACTTTTCCATGTTCCATTACTTTTAAAATTCTCTCATACAGTTACCAGGATTTTCTCAAAACCATGACAGCTGTCTTTTTTAAATTAAACAAAGATAAGAAATCTGTCTTGGTTTTTAACCTAGCTTTTTTTTTAAAGCTTGTTTTGTCTTATTGACTTTCCATCTTCAAAAATACACTTACATATAGATGACCTCAAAGCTTAAATGGACTAAAAGTCACTGAAGTGTGAATTTATGGGGTCTTCTTCACACTCTTCTGCATTTTGTGTTGTTTTGTCAGGTCATTGCAGTCAGAGAAGTGTTCTCAGTTTGACTGAAGCTTCCAGACAATGAGTTTGCCCTACTGGACTCGCTGTCTTACAGATTTGTCGCTGACTACAGGTGCTACAACAGCAGGCTGTCAGAAACCAGACAGGACAGCAGAAAGAGGCCTTCTGGAGCATTCACGCTGACAGCTCTTCATGACAATAAAGAAACCAGAAGTCAGTCACGCATCCTGCAGAGCTTTCACTTTCATCAGGTGGCGTGTGTTACAGCCGTCTGAAGTCACGTATTTCATGAAAAGTTTGTTTGCACAGACCAATATACAAGGTATGCAGGCATTCAGCGATTCCAATGGAGTTTATTTCACTTTTTTTTACTTTCAGCTCTGGTCACTTGAGGGACAAGCTAGGAAAATGTACTGGTAATTTTCTGCCTGAACCTTGTCCGTTAATTTTACGTACATCTGCATTAATCCTAAAACACAACGCAATGAAGTGCAAATTTCAAAATACAGGTAAAACACCAGTAAAAAAATAAATGTGGAAAAAAATCCTTCATATTAACAGTACATTGTGCCTTATTGTTATGGATTGTTTTTTACAGTCTATACAATTATATTTTTATGTGCAAGAAATTATTTCTTGTCAAATTAGAGTGACTTTTTTTTCTTAAAGTACACTTCTAAGGATGCACAAAATGGCTGAAATCTTTTAAAATAATGCAAAAAAAATTAATTAATTTATTTAGTTTATTTTTAAATGTATTCCTTTAATAATTGTTATTTGGTCTTGGCAAACCTGGTTACTGTATATGAAGAAATTTTAAAAGTATGATTTCCAGACATTGAAAACTGACGCAAATTTCCAGAATGAATATGAATTTATTTTAGCAATGCCAAGCTCTAAAATATTTCAGAAATTGCTCTTTGTGAATTTCCTGTTTAATGCTGTGAAGCTGCTTTGAAACAATCTGTATTGTATAAAGCGCCATAAATTAAGTGACTTGTTTTGACTTTACTTGAATTGAATAGTAAACATAAGATTCTGTATTCCTCGTTTTACATCAGATTTTACAGGTAATACAAACACTAAGCATCATATGTAAACCTGCAGTAATAATGAAGTAAAACTGAGGCTGCAATTTCATTATTTAACAATTATTTAACATGACCAAGAAAAAAACAACTATGATTGATCATCCAGATCCTTCTTATCTAACTGGATGTTTTGGCCAGAATAAGCTGCAATGTGCACCAGATTTAAGATGATAGTTAAAAGTATGTCTACTAGAGACTAGCCTGAATTGAGCATTAGAGGGCCATAAATGTCTCCAATATAACACAAAATGTGTACTGCGAAGCAAAACAACAAGAGCTGCTGCCGGTGTAAATGTGTGCAGTCATGGGTTTGGGTGTGATGAGGCATCAGCAGGTGTCGAGTGTTTAGTGCTTACTCCAGAAACCCAGCCACGACTCCATCAGCGCAGGGAATTCCTCGAGTAAGCGTGACTGATGCTTAGCATGCTACAATCCAGCAGAGACCTCCTTCACACTCCATCCAATAAAAAGCTCTTTGAAATTCAATCACAAGCTGCTGAACACACATTATGTCATGTTCCGCAGAAGAAAGACAGACAAGCACTGAGCTTTGACATTAGTTTTAGAGAATTGGTGGCTATGTTCACACTGTTAGGTTTTGGGATTGACAACCGCATTTACTTACAGGTGTGAGTCTCGAAATGTCCCATTCACACAGAAGCTTACAGTAGCGTCTCAAATAACTGTCTGTATGAACGTGCAATGGGAGTCTTATCACTCTCTGACACGTCAAGAGTCTAACTGAGCCGCGAGTTCATCCGTCAAATCTTCATTAACCGACAGCAGTAATATTTGGGTGAGGAGCAGAGCATTTGAGTCATGCGCAGAACACCAAACTGACAAGATCAGCCCCGGTGGAGTTTTACTAACAGCTTGCACCAGCGCAAACCGTCTTTTGGTGTTAAAATAGTACTGTCCAGATTTACTAAAGACGTCCAGTGAAGAATTAGCGCTGAAAAGGCATGGACACAGTTATTTTTGCGCCTGACCTTACTGAATATGCATTTGTAGGAGTTTCCCTTTCAGATGCAAAATTTATGGGAGGAGAGTGTTAAAATGAATCATTAAACATGATTTACTAACGTTTGCGCTCGTCAAATTACTGTTGTTGCGCCATTGTTTAACGCCCAATCTTAAAGCTGTGAATTGTGCTGGTCATTATGGAAATTAGATGTTGCGTTTGTGTTCTTTAATGTGTGCACTGTCAGTAAATCACACGCAGAATTTTCCCCTCCCATCGGCGCTTTTATGGAATTGCCCTGTTTAGTAAATTTAGCTCTTGATCTAAAACTTTCAGGTGACACACAGTTCATTTCTCCATCACTGTAAGTTACCGTAACCCATCATGAAATCACGAAACACACAGTAGACGCACATTTGTGCAGCAGAGCGGCTCTCTCTCGCACTGTATGACGTGACAGACAACTAGTTTTCCAGTCCTGTTCTGTTGAAACAGCACGTTTTCCGAGAACGCGGTTGTGCGGTTGTCACACCCGTAAATAACTGTACTGTGTGTGAACGTAACCATATTAAGGACTCAAATACAGGACTGAACCGTATTCTGCTGCTGTGTGAACGTGGCCATTGTTGGGGTAACGCAACACAAGAAACGTGAGCTACGTAATCAGATTACTTTCCCAAGTAACTAACTAACTTTTCCCTTTTTCCCTAGTAAAGCAACGTGTTACTTTTTAATTTACAAGCAAATATCTGAGTCACTTTTTCAAATAGGGTAACTGACATGTATTGACTGAAAGCTCTCCTGTCCGCATGTTGAGAGAAATCTGGAGTAAGTGCAGAGCGTTGTGTGTGAACATGATGTTACTGTAGTTCTAAAGTAAATATGAACATGTATTTACTCATCTCACTGCACAAAAACAGATTCAGTATTCCTCAAAATCAATAAAAACAGTGAAAAGCAAACTCAGAATATGATGCAAACCTGCAATAATTAAAGGTGCTGTATGTACATTTTTTTGACTGTACTAAAGCATAAAAGCCCATGTGATTGAGCGCTGATTCTGAGGAGGCGGCGGCAGGAGAAACATCTCTATCTCTATTAAATGCTGAAGAATGTTTAACTTTCTTCTCCTGCGTCCTATTCTTCATGTAATCCAAAATGGCAGCAGAGCTCCGTCCTCTACTGTATAGACATGAATTTACATTTCCTTCAGCCTGACGATTATTCCTTTCACTTTTGATGTGAAAGGACTTTTACAAACCCAGCCCAGATTAGAAAAATAAAGCAAAAGTAACAATGTTTTTTTCCATAAAAAGTAATGAAATTGGTTAATGTTTTTTAGAGCATAATGCAATATTATAATGCATTATTATTAAAAGTAATTTTCCCCAACACTGGTTGTAACTATGTGACATTCCTAATAATCAGTACTGAAGCACACACACAGAAGAAACAGAGTAAATTTTCCGCTGAACAGTGAGTGAACTCTAGGAAGGGAAGCAGTCACTGTGGGATGCTTCTCTTTATTTTGTTCTCACAACAAGAGTTCAATTTTCCGCTGCATTTATCTGTGATTGGATTGAGCTCATCTCTCCATACATTACAAACTTCAGTGGGAGGAGAGAACTGAGAGGCAGTCAGGACAGATGGAGTCAGTGGGAGGAAGTCTGAAAGAAACCGAGTCCGGAGCAGATACTGTATAGGGCAGGACTGGTCATACTGTATTGATCTGCACTGCTTCAGAAAATGTGCACGTACAACGCTAGCTCCAGCGCCTACATTCTTCCTTTCATTCTGTGAAGTACTCTTTAGCATACTTTCAAAAAAGGTATATGTATTATAGAAAAACTGTACTTTAAGAAAAATAAGCCTGAACAGAATGTAATGTTTTCTGACACTTAATTGCATGTTATTTACAATTAAATGGTAACTTATTATAACTTGAGTTTATATTAAATGCGGTTAGTTGAACTTAGAGACATTTCACCCAAAAAGTAAAATTGTGATCATTGTTGTCCCAAACCTGATTTTTTATTTTTTATGGTCTCATTTTATGGTCTCATTTTAAACAAGAAAATATATTTTGAGTCATTTTGATTAAAAACAAAACAAACAAACAAACAAAAAAACTACTATGGAAGTCAATGGCTACCAGAAACTGTTTGGAAACTGTTCAACAGGGGAGAGAAGAAAAAAAAAAAAGACTCATACAGGTTTGGAAAACAAGATGAGGGTGAATAATTGATGAGAATTTCCATTTTTGGGTGAACTATCCCTTTTAAGATTAAGATTGCTCTTTGACCCACTTAAATACATCTTTATATGTAATTTCATAATTATTATAAGTGTACTGCTGAATGTAATGACAAGGATTTATGGTAATTTAAAATATACACTAATAATTTCTATTGTCATATTTACATTAGTGGTGTCAAAATTAGCGCGTTAACGCATGCGATTAATTTTTTCTGATTAACGAGTTAAAAATATTTAACGGAATTAACGCAGTGGCGGGGCTAGGGTTGGCCACCCCATTCGCAACTGCTGCCTCTGTCTCTTTTTTCTTGAAAAGGATTGCGTTTATTTAGATGCAGAACGTCTTTATGACCACATCAAACGGGAGACGTTTCAGACACGCTCTAACTTCGCCTCCGCGCCAGGCGCGAGTCAAACGAGCGCGGAAAAGATACTGTGCTCGTAGCGCGCACTCTTCAAATACACGCACAAAGGTGCCGGCGCGCGCTGTAGCCAGCTAAAGAAACTGTGTGCATGCAATGTCCTAGTTATGCCGTCAGTTAAGGCATGAAGTTACCAAAAAGCCGATTAAAGCTGCCTTAAAACTGTGTGCATGCATGCATATGCGTCACATTTAAGAACATGTCTCTGAAATGGTTTTAAAAACTGTCCTGAGGCACCGTAGCACTGTCTCCCTCATCTAAAACACCCGATTCAACTCGTCCGCTCATTAGTAGAGACTTTTAAGACTTGAAGTGGGTCAGAAAAGGTAAAGAGATTTGTGAGAAAATAAGACGCATGTCAGTTCCGCGTCACGTTCAGCAGCAGCAGCTTTTAAAGCTATAGCAGGCAAATAAGTTAATAACTGGCTGCTGTGATGTCTATTAATCCAAGAACAAAAGAAAAAAAGAGGAAATCAATAACTTTTATAGCTGAAAGGGGTTTATCTATATTTAATTTAGAATTTAGTGTTTGGTAAGTATTCATTTTCTTTATATTTCTGCTGAAGGGCACAAGTAGATAAATATGTAATTTAGTATAATAGGTTCATGTGGTGATTTGTATTAAGTTCACTTAAATTAGAAGTTAAGTCTAATAAATGTTAAAAATTTATAGATCTAAATTATACTGTAATGCTGAATGGTTACAGTCAATGGTTAAAAATTCAGGGGAAAAAACTATTTTATAGAGACCTCAGTAGTATTGATATCAGTGATGCTGGCCTTCAATCATAAAAAAGATGCCATTAAAGAAATATTAAAAAATATACTGTCTTTATGTTGTTTGTACATTGTACATTTGAAGATTGAATGTGAAATTATTGCAATATAAAAGTATATTTAAAAACTTTAATGTTAGGTGGAATTAATAGCGATTAATTTTAGAAAAATGTGTGATTAATTAGTTAATTTTTTTTAATCGATTGACAGCACTAATTTAAATATATTTGTAATTACACATTTGAAATAACATTACAATTTAATAAATTTGAAATATTTTCACATTAAATGCAATATTGAATAATTCTCTTCAGTTAAAATTCTGTATAATGTATCTTAATTCCCCCCCCCCCCCCCCCAAAAAAAAAAACAAAAAACAAAAGATCAGTAAGTAATTAAATCACTGTGCAAAAACAAAAAAGTTAATGTTTCTAAAGGTCAATGATTCTGATCTCCCATTGCACAAATCCTTCAGAGAAATGACTCATACTGACAAACAAAGAAGAGAGCCATTACAGAAAAACTCAAGGGAAACATGGTAATGTAATAAACAGGACTTCAATTGTTTTGTCTTGTTGCATAACAAAGTTTTTTTTTTTTTTAAACAAAGACTGTGGCGTGACTGTTATGTTCTTAAGTAATGACAGTGAGATGCTACCTGAGGAGATCCATCAGAGCCGCTCTCCCTCGTCTTCCTCGCCAGCCTCTTCTTCTTCTTGTGCAGTGGTTTGGATTCCAGGATCATCTCCTCCAGCTCAAATGTGGGGTCGCAGTTTAGTCGCCGCCTCTGCCATCATACAAACGCTCATTTATGTACTGTACAATGTACACATGAACAATTGAACATTTATTGGCAAGTACTATTTCAGTACTACAGTTACACTCTTGTGAAAAAGGATTAATTCTACTGAATGTGCATTTATAGTGTACTGCAAATCTTAAAAGTATTGTTTTTTTAAACTGTACTTGCAGATAATGTTATATTGACGTAAAGTTATTTACATGTATATAAAGACAGTACACTTTCATGACAATTTTTAATGCATTTTGTATTTTTTTTTTAAACTATACATTTTAAATGAGGTTTCTATAATCTCTTGTTGTGCTTTAGAGAAGTACACTTATTTTTGTGTTGATTAACATATTAAAGGGGTCATGAACTGAGAAACCAAAACTCCCTTGATCTTTTCACATTGTACTATAACATTGTCTTTGTACTATAAAAACATCCTGTAAGTTTCAGAACTCAAAACTTTCTTGTTAGTCTAAAAACGGTTTATATTGAAGCCAGTCTGCCTAAACGACATCTTGTGGAATGTTCTACTCTATGATGTAATAGTGTGGCTAAACACTGCCTCCGCAGAAGAAGATCAACGCCTGCTTCTACATCGCTGCCTGTTTAGCCCCGCCCACCGATTCATAAGCCCTATTTGGATGGGACTAGTTTTACAGGGGTTCGTTAGAGAAATTTGTGTTTCACAGATGTAATTTGTGATTTTAATCCTGTCCGAATCTGCCACATCTGCTCTATAATAATTCCAGAGCAAATTACCTACTGTTTTTTGGCAAACTACAACAAAAACTGAAAAAGTGTTCCTCTGAGAAAACTAATCCCGTCTGAATGTCTGTGATTGCCGACAATATTTTTTTCACAACATGTTTCCTTGTGTGTTTTGGCCAACGTGAACTACTGTAGATGCTCTTACTGCACGCATTTTTGATATGTTTGCCTCCCAGCAAAGAACTAAAAAAAATAACAATAATGAAATCAAGAGTTAAATCACGTAAACTGTTAAGACTAGCTACTGTAATATCAGCGTCAGGTAAGATTACTCACGTTCATTTCTGTACTTAATTACATAATGTTTTAATTACATATGCACCTTTAAGAAAATTAAACATGGTTTTACTACAAATAAAAAAAGAATAGTTTAATTAATGTAACCATGCATTAACCATAGTTTTGCACTACTAGCCATATAGCTTGACCATATTTGTAGTAAAACTGTGGTTATACTATGGTAATTAATCTGAATGACTATACGCATAGCACACATACAGAACACGTGATCTCTGCAATGCCCAGATGTCCAAAACAGACCCTCCCACCTCTGTAATAAACACGGAGGTGTTAGTCCCGTCCGAATTGGTACATGACAATCACAGACGTCAGGTGATACGAATCGAAACTCAAACATAGTTTAGAAAACTAGTCCTGTCCGAATAGGGCTATAGTGTTTACGAGAGAGGCGAAAGTGCAGGTCTATGCAGAAACCAAACGATAAAGATGCTCGAGCTGTATTTTTAATGTAGTTCCAGACTGCGTCGGTAAGAACTCAGTCCTTTGTTCACTTCATTTTACCGCGGATTCGTTTACAAACAAGACACAATGTGGGATTTTCAAAAAGATAAAAACTAAAAGACGACACTGTGCAGACTATATTGGATCCAACAGTAAAGTCGCAACACAAGTGTGAGTAACTGTTTTTATTATGTGATAACTATTGTTTTGTCTGGTAAACAGATTGTTTGATATGAGTATTTATGCGTTTTGTTAACCTAAATCACAGCAGCATCCATCTATGAGGAATTTACGCTGTCAAATATACACAACTATTAGCCAGTCATAGCAGTGGGCGTTTACTTCTGAGTCTACAATCTGCCACGCCTATTCTAACAGAGCGTTCTGATAAGGGGGGTTAAAAACAGGAAAGAAAATAGCTTCTACTTCTAAATTATGATGTATTTTGATGTAAAAATCTTGATAATGTTATAAGTGGACCTCAAAGAACAGTACAAAATGAAAAACAAAATCACTGTAGTGTTTTTTGATATTACATTAAAAATTAATATATTTTGAAAGTTCTAAATTGCAGCTTTATCATTACAAATGTGTAATTACAAATAAATTTAAAATGACACAACAGCAAATTTTAGTTTACCATAAATGCTTGTCAGTACATTCAGCAGTTGTCTTATACAGTACAGTGGCCCTAAAAAGAGTTCAGACACGGACATCACACTTCAAGATATCTACGTCATCACATTAGATATGCACAGATTGCAAAATATTCAAGTAAGTGGCTAAAATAGTGCCAGAGCTTTTCTCAGATCTCACAGCCAGTTTTGGAATTTATCATTTTTACAGTGCTTTCCAAATGACATAAATAATGCTTATGGTCACTCTGAATGGAGAACAATCGCCACAACCAAACAGAAATGTTCAGAACCACATAAAAAAAAGGCTCCTTAAATGTATGTTTTTGTAGAGTTTAACTTTTCTCCCAAGATTCACTGCATGAAAACCTCTCAGTCCAGACCAATCATCATAAATCTGCACGAGGTTTGCCAAGCGTAGCGTAAATTAAACCAGCTGAACCTGCAAACGCGCTCTGTAAGCAGAACATTGTGAAAACCCTAAATCGTGGTTTTATAAATGTCTTTATTATTGTGAACACCTGATGTTTTAATATATTTTTTTAACTGTTGTTATTATACTGTACATTTGTATGATCTGTTATTCTATGTAGTGAACATGAACAGTGTAGAATTTCTCAGTTTTATTAATTAAATGAATATATACAAGATTTACATAACTATTAAAATCAAACAACACAAGGACTGCATTCAAAATTTCTCAACATTCTTCAAAATATATTTTTTTGTATTCAGTGGCAGAAGGAAACTCGTACAGGTCTGGAACAAGATTGGGATTAAGATAAATAAATGATGACAGTGTTCATTTCTGGGTGAACTGTGCCTTTAAAGCAGATCCATATCTCAGTTCAAATAATTCATATCTGGAATATGTGTATGTCTTTTTATTTGCAGTGTGTATGTGTATGTGTGTGTGTGTGTGTGTGTGTGTGTGTTATATACTTACATTAGGGAGGAAGCCAGGTGGGATTTGTTTGTTAAGCACAGCATCCCAATTGACATCAGAGAGGTACTCCAGGTCCTGGAGCTCTGAGAGACTGGAAATCCTCTTCTGAGCATCTACACACAACAGCTGACAACAGAAGCAAACACACTGCATGTTTCATATGGTACTAGATCATGATTGATCCTAAACATCAAATAAATAAAGCATGACTACAGTGCTGTTCGCGTGATTAATGTTACCTTTTGTAAGAGTGATTTGATCCCTGTAGACCAGGCGGCGGTGTAACAGGGGTGCGCTTTGTGGAAAGTCTGCAGGATCTCATTGGCTGGTGTGTTGGCGCGCATGATGTAAGGCCTCTACAGAGGTCAAACCGACAGTCAATGAAACATCTATTTCTTGTTCAGTTTGATTCTCAGCAGTGTATGAGCAGGGTTAGTAGGAGTTACATTTGCTAATATGGCTCACCATGTTCTGAATTGGTTCTTGCACTAATACTGATCTCAGATCAGATGGTTGAGAGACCCTCACCTGTCCACGGAGAAGCTCATATGCAGTGATCCCTAAAGACCACCAGTCCACTGCGAAAGAGTAACCCGGGTGTGTTCCCTCGAACGACTGGAACAGTTCTGGGGCTGCAACAACAGACAAGACAACAGCAGATTATATGTTTTCATCATTTTTACTCCAGTAAAATGAATGCCAATTCAACAAATTATATCAATACTGTTATATATCATTACTGTTATTTGTACAGCCCACATGTTTAAAAAAAAATAGCATGGTATATTGCTAAAAACTATTCTAATTCCATGCTACTTTCTGCTCCCTTTTGTTAGTTTGGTAAAAGTCCTTAATTTCAGTGAATAAATGAAACCATTATTATCTAGCTATTTTTTTTATTTTATTCAATTATATTCATTATTAATTGAGTCGATGGCATGTGTTAAATTTTATACAATGAATACACCTCTTTCTCAGGGTACAGCTCTTTTGATATCACTACAACATTTACACCAGGGGCACGTTCAAGCTCAGACCGGTGCCCAACGTTTTGCTATGGTTTCCGGGTTGAACGACATGTTTCCTGGAAACGGTGTGCAACGGGGTTTGAGATACGTTTTCTCTTGTTTGGTGGGTGTGTCAAAAATGTCAGCCCAATCAGCAGCAACATGTATATAAACCACGCGGTATTAAAGAGACAGCTCGCACAATGGGTCCAAGTGAAGTCATTTAACGTGTCTGCTGCAGCTCGGTATACGCAACAATTGAAGATATTAGAAGACATGTTTTTCATAAGAGTTTTATAGTAACATAGCATATCAACATGATGATAATGAATTTGTAAGTATATGTAATTAACATCAAAATAAATTCACAAGAGCAAGTATATTGTTTGCACATTTATTTACATTAAAGGCAAAATGACTGAAATTATAAGAGCACAAGCATAGATCTGTAACTTCTTTAAGTCTGTCTAAATATCATTTAGTAATTGCAATGTCTTCTGGCTCCGAAAATTCTTCAAAAAGAACACAAAGGATGGCCTTCTCAGCTGCCATAGTTGCAACACTTGCGTCATCAGAACAGGGTGTTCAACGCACCACCGTTTCCATTTAATAAACGTTTTGCACCGTTTTGTTGGGGCTGAACGCAGCCCAGTTCTTTCTGGTCCTCCAATCTGATTGGCTGAAAGGTTTTTGTGTGTATCACTCCACTTGCAGCACTTCTCACAGTGAGTGTCCTGGCGATGATGAAGCCCGCTATAATTTTACTAATACTACTTTTTGTTGTGTCACGAAATGTAGTTTTAAGAGATTTTTTTTTAAATCTAAGAATGTAGTTGTTTACACTTAAAATATGTGGTTTGTTATTAAAGATAGCACCTATTTGAAAATTTGCTTCCTTGTTTTCGGAGATGTGAGCTCCAGAGCATCAGCAGCTATTCAGCACTCATAAACCCACCGACAGCAGCCTCACCTCGGTGAGATCTTCTGGAATGTGCTGCTGGTTCTGATGTCTCTATAGTGGTTAAACATGAGACATAATTCGTTTTGGGTAAATTTAAAGGGCAGTCTTTGGTCTCATTAATCTATCACTAGTTTTGTCTGTGGGCAAAGTCTCATAACTTAATATTTTTATATAACTTTAAGCTTTTATACTTTTGACTGTACTGCTTATCAACTTTTATAATAGCTGTTGTTTATTAAATATTATTATTTGATAAATAATATTTTATGTAAATAATAATAATAGTATTTGGTATGGAGAAATGGTGTGTGTGTGTGTGTGTGTGTGTGTGTGTGTGTGTGTGCGTGCGCGCGCGCGTAAGTGATGGTGATTTAGTTAGATTTTAGTTACAGTGTTCTGCCATTAGATGGCAACGAGATTGTTTTTATGAGTGAGTCAGCAGTAAAGGCTTTTATATTGAAAGAGACTGAAACGCTGTTGTAACAAAGGAAGTTATTTTTATGTTAACAAGCTTGTAAGACGCAGCCAACAGATGCACTGAGCGCTGTCATCGGAAATTACCCTTAACAGATGAAAGGATAGTACGACAAAGATATCGCTTTCCTCAGCGGACATTCAAACTAATGTTTTATTGTGAATATGAGATTGAGCTGAAGAATGAATGCTGTATCAGATGCAGGTAAGTTAATCACACTCACTCAGTCCATCTCTCTCTCTCATTATACTCAACTCTGCATAATACACTGCTTTTAATACAGTGATACAATAAGCTTTTAATGAAGCTACTCACATTCCTTCATTACTAGTTCTAAAGTGATGTCTTGGAATTAGTAACGGAGGCTTGGGCTCAGCTGCTAAACTGTCAAACTGAGATTTGAATCCGTGGCAGAAGGAAATAGTTCTGCATACAAAATGTTTTTAAAGACATTCAGTGGTTGTATCTTGTAGCCATGCTGTATAGCTGTATGTCAGCATGCTGTACTCCTATATAGGCCTATATTTGGTAAAGGTTAAGCCTTTGAGAAAATCCCTCATGCACTTAATTGTATTGAATGTGCAAGTCTTAAAAAAGTATATTAAAAAATTGCTTGCATATAATTTAGTATTAAAGCAAAAGGCCACAAATGTATTTGTACACTTTCATGACTGTTTCTTAACACACTTTTGCATTGCATTTTGTTATAATGTCAAATTAAATGTTTTATTTTAATCTACATTTTTAATCATTATGTTTTAATAATCTTTTGTTGTGATTTAAAATACACTTATTTTCATGTATTTACTAAGATAATAAAGCACATGTAAAGTACTTGATTATAGTACTGTAGTGTGTAATTAAATATTTCATTTAGCCTAAATATCCTGTTCACAGAAGCAGAGTGTGAATTTCAACGCAATGCTTCAGTTTTAACGGTGAAAGAGAACAAGGTAAGAAGCTTCTAAATATTTAATAATATAAAACTAATGCAACCTACACAACTATTTTTTTCTCAAATGTTGCTGTTTTAAATAGAAAATATGCTATCATTTACATTATTCATGTAATTCATAACTGAATTCATTGAGATAAGCAACATTTTGCATTTCGAGAAATTACAATATGCTGTGAATGCAGCATTAAAGCCGCTGTTTGTAATTTTTTTTTACCTTGAAATATGAGTTTTAAAAACTTTTTGATGGTTCACTGACTTCTAATAAGGTAAATGGCTTCTGTTTCTGTTTCCTCAACTTTGAAAATGTCTTACCTGTGCGTTTAACATAACTGTACAATTGTTAATGACAGAGTAAAAAATATGAGGAACCTTTGACTGACGTGTCAAATCACACAAATAAAGCAGTGTTAAAGAGAAGTGTGAGAAGTCTCACCCATGTATGGTTTTGTCCCTGCAATAGATGTGGCTTTCAAGTCCTCCTTCACAATAGCAGCGATGTTAAAATCTGTCAGGTGAGCGTGACCTGCAAAGAGATAAACGCTAAATAAAACCATATACTGTACACTACCGTATTTAACATGAGACTACAAGATATAAACACAAATGTAAGCAAATAAAAAAGATCAATTTGCTTTAAATGAAAGTGGTTACACTGATGCTGATGCCAGAGATTGATGGTCCCATGCTAATTGCATCCCTATTTGCATACTACCAAGCATTCATTTTGCTAGTGATGGGAAAGGACTCACTGCTGAAAACATGGGACATACTACAACATCATGAAGTCAACGCCTGCAAGGTCTATAATATCTGGAGGAAGCTATTCATTAGCATTGCCATTCATCTCAATGGCATTTGCTCAGTTGGAGCAGGACTGGAAGTACAGTATGTAACATTTATGATGCCATTTTGTTTTCTAGCACTTAGATTTCTGTACATTTTTTTTTTTTGAGGCAATCACCTCGGCTGTGTAACTAATTACTCTGGAGCCAAACAATGTGCACAGTCCCAGCCCTTCTCTAGCTATTTTTATCTATCTTGAGTCATAAGCATAATTCATTTTCATGCTTTTAAGAGGCTTCAAAACACAAAACAAGTAGTCACTGGCAATGTCAACTGCAAAGCATGTATTATAATATAATTAGCATCCAGCCGCAATATTCTAGCACAGCATTGTTTCACACATCAGAAGTTTGGCACCACAATGTGGGGTTAACAAAGCAAACACTCTGGTTTCATAACCCCGGGTAAAAATCAGTCCTAACCCTGCTTCTAAATTACAAGTGTGAAACATTTCTTCATGCATGGTTAAAAGCAGAGTTTAGAACCACGATAACCAGGGGTTAAGCGCAGTGTGAAAAGCCCTCGAGTGTCTTAACATATCAGATAAATTGACCTTTTAATAACATGGTGATTTTTATAAATACTTTTGAAAGAACTTACAATATATTTAAAAGCTTTAACAAAAATTAAATCTAATTTGGTAAGTTTCACGTCATTAGATTTAAACTCGTTGAAAATGGTATAAAAGTTTTTCAAAACCATAAGAGTACAAGAATTCGACACACGCTAGAGACGCTAAAGAGTAAATATCTTTATTAATAAATACCAATATACTTTCTCCTGTTAATTAATAAAGGCAAATTAAGGAAACTGTTTTGTATTACAAGTTTTCTGAAATGGTATGTTTAAAAATATTCAAATGGTTAATTGTCTAATTATGTATTCATTAATTTGCATACATTTCCAGAACAGAAACCAGAACATTTGGATAAAGCCAGGTTAAAAATTATTGTTTCATTTTATGGACATATTAGAGTTAAACTATTATACAGCAGGATTATGATATCTATTATTTATGATTCAGTAAATAAGAAAATACTGTCAACAGCTACCAATAAACCAATAAATAAAAGTGTTAGTGGAAAAAATTGTAAATATATCAGAGTGAATTACATATTAATTCTGTAAAAACCTCCAGAATATAGACAGAAATAAAGTTGGATAGTTTGGTGTATAATAGTGCAACTGAAATTTCTTAAGATTTAAATGAGAACAAATAATTGTATTCATAAGTCATGTATTCATATTCATAATTGTAATTGAAATCTACAGACGCTAATCAATCAAGCACAATAAAATAAACACTTAAATGTGTATTTTGGATGCTCTTTTTTCTCTCACTAGTCTCAAAGTTGACATGTTATGAAAGCAAAATAGCCCAGTATCTCAAAATTGACCACATAACAAGAAGAGAAAAAAAACTTGCCTTAAACTATAGTTTTAAAAAGATTTTTAATTTTCTTCATCTTGGATGCACTTATTTTTCCTTAAATTTAACTCATATGTTGAAAAACTGTGGTGGCAAGTTTGGCATCACATTACAACAGTACAGACGGTCCAAAACAGCAACAGCTTTGTCTCACAGTTTAAAGGTTGAAACAGCACCTTCCAAAATCTATTTCTTCCTTTCTGGCCTAATAAAACGGTTTGGCTTGATTTGTGGGGCAGTTCCTCTACTCATTCCTGGAAATGAGATGACACTGAGTGTAGCGAGCTTCGGAGGAAGTGACCGGAGTGAAGAAGGCCAAAGTCAGCCTTTCACCTTGATGAAGATCTGCCATCGCCGAAGGGCGCGAGGGAACCGGAGCAGATGCGACACGCAGAAGGAAGAGGGTACACGGGTTCAGTTTCTCTAAGCGTATGCGTATGTGGGCCTATATCACAGAGAGCGTAGATGCTGTGGATGTGTGCAGTGTTGATATGAATGTAAAACACCTTCATGCAGCAGCTGCATTATTTACACACCGACAGAGGACATCAGTGATAAAGAGAAGACGAAAGAGTTTCCTGCAGAGCAACAATCTCATTTGCATTCATAGCTATTCCGCTGCAGTCTTCTGTTTTTAAAGGAGTCGTGAATTAAGAAATCAAGTCAAAATGATATTTTGACATATTATCAGAGGTTATTGTAGTACAAAAACATCCTGTTAGTTTCAGAACTCCTGATAGTCCAAAAACAGCTTTTATTGAAACCAAGCTGCCAAAGTGGTTCGCAGTGTTGGGGAAAGTTACTGTATTTTTAAAAGTATTGTGTTACTCCCTTAAAAAAAAGTAACTAATTGCAATAGTTTTTATGGAAAGCAATGTGTTATGTTACTTTTGTGTTACTTTTGCTCATCTGGGCTGGGCTTGCCTGTTTGCTTTTAATATAAAAAGTTCTGTTTCTGGCAAATACAAGCCCTTTCACACCAAAAGTGAAATGAATAGGCGTCAGGCTGAAGGAAATGTAAATCCACGTCTGTACAGTATGCCATTCTGGATTGCATGAAGAATAGGACGCAGGAGAAGAAAGTTCAACACTCTTCAGCAATAAAAAAAGAAACATAAATGTGATGTTTTTCTAAAGTCATTTTTGCTTATTAGTATGGTTGAATTGGATCATTGAAGGTCAGCAGCAAAGGCACTGGGTAATAAACTGGGATTAAACACATAAAGGATATTTGTGTTATTTAACATATTTAGTTATTGCAGGTTTGTGTCATATTCTGAGTTTGGATTTCACTGTTTTTATTCATTTTGAGGAATACTGAATCTGTTTTTGTGCAGGTGAGATGAGTAAATACATGTTCATATTTAGTCTGGAACTACAGTAACATCATGTTCACACACAACGCTCTGCACTTACTCTCGATTTCTCTCAGGAGAGCTGTCAGTCAATACATGAGAAAACAGTAACTGGGCTTACTTATTTAAAAAAGTATTTTTCTTTTCAATTAAAAGTAATGCATTACTTTACTAGTTATTGAATAAAGTAATCTGATTACGCAGCTCACATTACTTGTAATGCATTACCCTCAATACTGACAATTCGTTGCATATTTTGTTTTGGTGACAAAAGCCCGCCTCTGCAGAAGAAGATCAAGAAGCCTACTTCATCATTGCCTCTTTAGCCCCGCCCATCGATTCATGCCTGTAGTAAATGGTGAGTAAATACGAGAGAAATGCAGACACAGGATTACTCCAGCAACAAAATGATAGAGATACCTGCGAGGATTATAAGACGTTTTGCATTTGCGCATCACACCACGTCCCATCCTGCTAACTATTAATACGCAGCAAATTAGGAGATTACTGAGGCAAAATTCGTAGTTAATAGTGAGAACTGGACCTTCAAATAAAGTGTGACCTAATCATTTTATTTTTTTTAACAAAACATTTTCACAGATTATTGTGACTGTTCTCCCCTTTTTATTTACAGACAATGGTTTCTGGTTGCACCGGCACAAGTCTCAGGACACATTTCTTGAACTTTCTCTCACGTGTGAGAATGCAGAGTGTTTTTCTGCGCTCTCTGTGCGTCTGAGTGCTCTTGGCTCCTGCAGAAGGGGCACTGGAGGTAATGCACCTCTCATAACTCAGGGGGTAAAAACCCGACTGTCCAGTGAGCTGTGGAGAGCACCTCCTCTGGACGTGAGGCCTGCAGGAGTCAGCGCTTTCCGGACACCCTCCAGGGGTTAAAAACAGCACTGCTGTGTGTCTGTAAGCTGAGCAAATGGCCCTAAAAAGCATTTCGACTTCCAAATATCTGTCAGATTTTCACTCAAAAGCAAATGGATGTTTTGGCATGGGCTTCATCAGCAGTTAAAGGGACAGTTCTCAAAAAAAAAAAAAAAAAATCTGCAAAAACACTGATTAACCTTTAATTACTGTTTTTTCAAAATGAAATGCAAAAAGGCCGATTAACCTTTAATTACTGCCCCCCCCCTCAAAACAGATTTTCTTGACAAGCTAAATTTAAAATTTAAAATCAAATTTTTAAATTACGTTTCTCAAGTCTTTTGTAGTCAAGTTCTCATGTTTACATCAAGCCATTGTGCAAAAACATGGTACTACTATGGTACCATGTCTAAAAATTATGGCATTAACAGTATAGTTTAGTAGATTTTAATGCTGGCAGCGCTCTACTTTCACTCTTCAATGTACAAGCAAGATGTACAAGCATCTTTTTATCAAACATTTTCATCTCTTTGCATCATTAGGTAACAAAATGACCCTATATTTCATGAAAATGCCACATCCACAAACCCGCTGAAGCATGTAAATATGGCTTATATATAAGGAGACATCGCTCCAGTTATAATGTGTTTATGTAGTTTTTTGCAGCACAAGCAGATATATATATATATATATATATATATTCTGCAATGGGACAGCACTAAAAAAAATCAATAAAAATAACACTGCTAACGCCGGTGTAGCTTTGCAAAGACGTTCCAATAAAGCAATTAATTAATTAAAGCTGTGAGTTGATTAAAGTTGCATATCAATCATATCAGAGGATATATTCAGAGAAAATACATTATTGGGTTAAAGAATTGATTAAGGCTTTAAATCTCAATGTATTGTTTGTTTTGTTTCAATGATATTGAATGTAAGCCAATTGTTGGCCTGCAGGCCACAGCAATCCCTTCAATCGAGTTTGCGAATCTCTCTAAAAACACGTTCTTGTATTCTGTCTGTACTATTTTAATTGTTGGTTCATGTACGTTGATATATCATGTACACATATATATACACAATGTGTAAATTTACAGACCTAAATCAACCCACGGAAACAAAATATTCCCTAAAAAATTGAGTTAACTCAGAATGAGTGTGAAATGGAGAGGCATTAAGGGTCGTAAAAGTCTGAGCCACAGTCTGGTGAAAACAACAGATCGCTCTTTCCATCACAGACAGTTTTCACAATCTGAATCTGAAACAACCGCTCTGAGAGCAGTGACATAAATCTGTACTGACAGACGCAACCTAGATCAAAATAGAAAACCCCACTGATGTTCTTGAGCACAGGAACAGATGTCTACCTGAGGCACATTAAAGGACAAAAACTGTACACTCTTAAAAATAAAGCTTCCAAAAAGGGGTTTTCGCAGCAATGTCTTAGAAGAACCATTTATGGTTCCTGAAAGAACCTTTCAGTGAACAGTTCTTAATCCTCTGGGCCTCTTCATTTTTTGGGTCAAACTTGGTACTTATGCAGTCAAAAGTACCAAGTCTTTTGCAGTCTATGTATGTATTTATGTGTGTATTTATTTACTTCTTTTCAGGAAAATCAATCTAATATATTTTTGTTAAATAATATTTTTTTTTATTATTATTATTTCGAATTCTGAGGGGATTTTATAAACGGTCATTTTTTACTGCAAAGGTATCCATTAACATATCCAAATCATGTGCATGATTTTTTGGTGTGTTCACAGAGCTAATGTGACAAAAGTCACCAAGTCACCGTATGATAAAGCTACTATTTTTAAAATTTCAAAATGTAACATTTTTCAGTTAAAAGTGACCAAAGAGGCCCAGGTTAAAATAACCATTTTTTCTTAGTGTAAAAAACTAAACAACCATTTCCCACTACATAGAAGCTTTTGTGGAATGGAACATTTCCATGGATGTTAAAGGGTCTTCATGGAACCACAGATGCCAATAAAGAACCTGCAGGTGATGCTCGTCTCCTTTAAAGTTAAAGGAGACATGTAGGTCTGAAACGAATCAGGCTCCAAAAGCAACTTTTGTTAATAAAACTTTCATTTCTTTGTTTAATATAAGTGAGTGTCTTTATTGTTGCTGGGTTTTCAATTAAAAAATAACAATGAACCACAAACTAAGCATTCGTTTAAAGGAAAAGACCTTATTTGGATTACAAGGTATAGGTAATCCATGCAAGGTATATCCATTTTATTCATTTTGTTAATAAAAGTTAGATGTTTAATATGTGCAAATTTGCCATTGTACTGTGGCTGATGTGTTTTAATTAATAAGATAATATTTATTATTCCATGGTCTGTCTGAATACTGGATTCTGATTGGCTGGCAGGTATGCAGTATAACCGTTTAATGCACAGGTAGTTGCAAGTCAGTTTAATCACCATTCCATATTAATGCGCTGCTTTAATTGATGCACACAAACCCACACTCATCACTCACGCACAAACACACACACACACACACACACAGAGAGAGAGAGAGAGAGAGAGAGAGAGAGAGAGAGAGAGAGAGAGAGAGAGAGAGAGAGAGAGGTCAGAGATCGCAGATTGCGCTGCACACACACATAAACTTGTTGTCAATGCTTCCGCACGATTTTTATTAATAAAATAGCCTAGATACTACATCGCTACATTATATTCCCCAGCAACGAGGTGATCAAATCACTATTTTTGAAGTAATTGTTTGTAGAGAGACGCGCAGACGCAGCAAGCAGGTACACACAACTGTCATCTCTCTCTCAATCGATAATTAATTGAAATACATGCTATAATTCATTCAAATAAATGTGGTCTTACCGCACTATTTCATCTCTGTGTCTGATTTGAAGCTGGCAGAATGCTAGAGCTAATGAGCCGTAACTGACGAAAATAACCATTTTTACCCATTCGATCAAATATTGTGCTGCAAAGAGCAATACTAGTTTTAACTTGTCTATAACTTGGCAAATGACCATGGAATAAGCAGGATAATCAATGGCTAGCCGTGCATTAAAGGATTTTAAATGCATTGTGCTTCGCGTCGGGCGGTTCTTAGCCTCCACGTCGTGCATTAAAATCCTTTAATGCACGGCTAGCTGTTGATTATCCCTTACATAAACCACAAACTATGATTGTTTTAAGGTAGCCTAAGGGGAAATCCATAGCCTATTAATTTGTGTTAAACGTGGGTAAAACATATCCTTATTCATTTTGTTAAAAAAAGATCAAAGTTTAATATAGGTGAATATGCCATTGTACTATTTTATTGTGTAGCCGTTTTTTTTTACAAGGCGGGTACACCAGTCTTATTCGTTCTGTTCATAAAACTTTTATGTTTAATGTAAGCGAGTCAGCGACTTTGTCATTGTAGCATTGTTGATGTTGTGTGTGTGTTTTTTTCATTATGAGTAATACTGAATCAACCTTAAGCATTAATTTTGTTTCAAGAATAGGAAAGATCTAACGTTAAAGATCAAAATAAGCGCTGCAGATGTGAGAATGCGAGATTTGTTGATGCTGAGTTAAACGCTCTCACTCTTTGCTGTCTCTTTGCTACGTCTGTAGAAATGGTCGTTAATTCTTAATTTGGGTATGGCAACAAATAATTTTTTTAAGTCAGTTTAATAAGTTGAAACGACTTTCACAGTCAATTTGATTCAACTTAACTCGTGTTTAATTGTTGCTTCTTGTCGGCTTAGACTACTTTTTTCAGTGAATTTTAATGAATATACAAATTAATAAAATTTATTTTATTTATTTTTTGTTACAAATTGTTAATTATTTTTAACACCGCACCCCCAGTACCCCCATTTTTTCGTGGGCTACATGCCAGGGGGTGCTGCAGCACCCTCAGCAAACCTTACTTCCCGCGGTAATGCATCCAGGGGCCTCAGTTATAAAATGTTGCGCAGAAACCATCCTAAAGTTGATCTAAGATCATATCTTGAATATGCGTATGTTTGATTCATAGAATGAACGTACGAACAGAAATCGCGCGTATGCGTCTCCTTCAGATGTGAAATCTATGAATCGCAAATGATCTTGAACTTTCATGCAACTGAATGGTTTCAGCTCTCTGCCTTGTAAACGACTCCTAATTAATGTCATTAATATATAAAAAGATCACCAGTCATCATAATTTAGAACAGCGAGTTGCAAGAACAGCTTACATTTAAGAAAAACCTGCAATACTCCAACAATAAAAAGTGCGTATGTCTGCTCAGACCCTGACGTGACGCTAAAAACTTTTCCACGTCAAAGACCATCTTTATAAATATGAGTGCTGGTGTGGATTTAAGCGTACGCACACTCTAAGATCAAATCTGAGCGTACGCACACTTTATAAATGAGGCCCCAGGTATCTTTCTTTCAACATGCACACCAATTTGGATAAAATGGAAACTGCAGGGTCAAAATATACACAACAAAAAGAGCCTAAAATTATATTTAGGTGCCTAAAATTGACATTTTGCCAATTTTCAGATACTCTTGATGCAAAGTTTCTAATTCTGACATTGATTTTGGTTTGGCTCACGGCTTAGTTCTTCAATGAAGATTGTTTTAGAAATCACTGTGGAGAAAGTTAATGCTTCCAGAACCAAAGCTACTGAAAATTGCATGGTTATTGTTGATTTCCACACAGAAGAGTGTAAGAGAAATAAAAAGATACTGAGAGAAAGTAGAGGTAGAGAAAATTCACTGGCCTTCTCTGTCGACTTCAACCACCTGTTGTTTGTTGTTGTTTAGAGACGGGGTCATAACTATCTTCACATTAATATTCCCCTGCCTATTATCATACTGATGAAAAATTATGCAGGTTGTTTTTTCTCCCTGACAACACTAGTTATCCAGACCAATGTGAAGCATCTGCCATGAATAACCTTCAATGCCTTTCTGTCACCTGTGTTATCACTCAACAAGTCCTAACAAGAAGCACTAACAGCAGACGTGATGGTGATTTATAGTAACTTTAGGACTTACCGTGCTCGTCCAGCAAAATGTTGTCTGGCTTAATGTCTCTGTGAACACATAAATAAAGTTCAGTTAGGACAAACGTTCTGTTGACACTTCACTCTAACAATTCATCTGGATACAGCAGAAAACCAGTAAAGCATCACATTAATGTGTCAGTTGCAAAATGAAGAGACAAAAAGAGCAGCGTCACTGGAAACTCTGTGCGTGAGGAAGATCCAGAAAATGAGTCCTATTCAATTACAGATGACAGTCACAGCGTGCTTTGAGGTGTGGAAGCTTGTTTCTGCTACTGAATAAAAAGAAAAAAGAAAACAGCGACTTTTTATCTCACAATTTCAACATTTTTCTCGCAATTGCAAGGTCATATTTTACAATTTTTAGAAAAGAAGTCAGATTTGTGGGATATAAACTCGCAATTGCAAGAAAAATGTCTGAATTGTGTGAAAAAAGTCAGAATTGTGAGAGAAAAAGCCAACTTTTTTAACTACTTTTTCTTTCATGTCAACTCTTGTCAAGACAAAGCAACAGCTGAATCTTGAATCTTGAATAGTGCACTGAATCACAATGAAACAGAAGAAGAATTGGATAGTGGTAGATCGACTGAATGCAAGCTTGCTGGCGAATGTAAGAAAGAGACAGGCTTTAAGCGGAATAAATGATCGGTCCTAATAATGTCACCAGAGAAACGTTGTTTCTGTTGTTTAGAATATATTCCTAGTTATGACATTTTGATCAAGAATTATGAAACATATGCAGAGAAGAATTGTTCACACATAAAATAAATATGCATTTAGAAAATAGCTTGGGTGAATTTTCTCTTTCACTAGTCAACATGCTAATAAAGACTATCTGAATAATAATACATCTGATGTATTATTATTGTCAGAGAAATGTCAGAGAAAGCTATCAATAGTCACGTTAACAGATGAACACAAGACCACACATTTACAGTATGCTGATCATGCATTTGCACAATAGTGTAAACAATGTTTATGAACTTAGCCAGTCATTTTTATGGCATATCATGTAGTGGGGAACAAAATGAGAAAGTAACCAAAACTAATAAACAATGGCTGGCGAGTCCTATATCATTTAGGCTACATATATCCAACAAGTATACATTTGCATAAAACTGTTAAGGTTGAGTCAATACATTTGGATTAGATGACAACACCTTAATGTTATTGAAATTCATTACTGAAGAACTAAATAACTTCTAAATCATTCACTTGCGCTTAGTTTTATATGCTAGTTTCAGTAAGTTATAGGTTAAACATTTCCATTAGGTATGATATTTTCCACCTTATATCTTCCAGGGACATTTTTTAACCTTTATAAGGGCAAATTTTCTAACCTTATTAAATGTATGCATCAAATTTCATGTAAATTCATGTATTTATTCAACGTATGCAATTACAATAAAAAGATACTATAGGGCTGATATCAATCAAATTAAATCAATCAACAAAATCCATCTTTGCACTGCAGATGCTGCATCCGAAGTGGAATTTAAATGCATTTACACAGACTGTTTAATGCAGCTCAGAGATGCCATGAATGCATTTACACGGCAGTTACAATTGGATAAATGTTATATGATATTAGCATTTTAAATATAAAATAGAATGAACATAGAACTATGAAATGCTACTTTAAATATGAAACTAAAACCACCAAGTCACTGTTTTAATGAGTGAGTCATTGATTCATTCAACTGATTCGTTTGAAACGGCTGATTCATTCAGGATTGAAGCAAGTGACTTTCTGATTTCAGAACCGCATACTTGAATACTACTACTCTCACTATTTCTGCCATTAAAATGTATACTAAAAATAGTAAGAGTAGTGCACTAGTGTGCAGTTTCGAATTTAGCCACTGTCCTTATTGAATCATTGACTCACTCGATTAATTCAAAAACGTTGAATCACTCAGGAACGAAACACCACCGCGTTGATCAGAGGTGCAATGATTGTCGAAACAGAGTAAAACTGTCCACTCTGACAGCATTGTGTCTAAAATCATCACTTGATGTTAACCTGAACATAACATCCCCTATGTACAGTGGATTGTTACAATTAATGGCAAAATGAAGGTTTGGAAACGTAAACTGATATTTCCTACTGACACACTACAGCAAAAGATAGAAATAACTGACTTAAAAACCATTTTTTAGCTGCTGAAAATACTAATGTTCTAATCATTTTGGCCACCACTGTAGACAGCTAGAAAGCTCACTAGATTTTGAAATAGAGCTGGCTGAGTGATAACATTTAAAAGCAACAAACCAAAAAGATGTTTCTACACATAAATTTTCCACTAAATTGGAATCCATAGACCAGTTAACGTCAACTTTGCATATCAAAGCGAGGAGATGCTGTTGACAGGTCACAGGTTTTCTCCACAAACAGGTGAGCTCAGGTGAGAAAGGTCAAGCGTGTTGAATTTAATGAGCTGACATTTGCACAGAGCTACTGCATATCAGCAGCACACATTATACCCAAAGATGCTGCTCCTCATGGCAGCTGCTGGATGGTTTCCTGGGCAACAGGTGTCAAGGCAACCTGCCTCCAGCCTGTTATATGTGCTTTTCATTCAATGGGCAATTACTATGTTATTAGTTATATATATAAAAATGTATGTTTACAGTTTTGTAGTGCAAACCAATCCAAGCTGGAGAATTAATCCAAAAATAAACCTGATGATTTAACTATTGAATATGTAATTCCGGTTTTGTTTCTGCACAGGTAATACAAGTGCTGTCTTTGCTTGGTTTTAATTTAGATCATTTTCCTCCTATCTTTAACTATGGTGGTAATTTACTGGTGGGAGTTGTAATTTGCTATTATAACAAAATCTCTTGAATGTATTCTGTCACACTTTATTTTAACAATTAACTAACTATTAACTATGACTTTTGCTTGAATAATATATATATATATATATATATATATATATATATATATATATATATAAAATGTTGATTATGTACACATTTATTAATTGCAAAATACTGTATATGTTGATACACAAATATTTAAGTAGTTTGAGAGAGCTGTGAAACTCTATGGACTCTTTTCCAGATGATGCATTTCCAAAGTTATTAATCACAAATCTACACTTTAAATAATAAATAAGTAAAGAAAGAAAGAAAGAAAGAAAGAAAGAAAATGTACATTTCCGTTAACCCTAAAACACAATGCAATGAAGTTCAAAATTCAAAATACATGTAAAAAACCTGTAAAAAATATATAGAAAATTCCTTCATATTAATACAGTACATTGTGCCTTACCTTACAGATTTTTTGTTACAGTGTAGCTTGAAAGTTTTTAATATATATTTTTACTTTTAAAAATGCTAACGTAGTTTTTTCACTACTGTTACATGCGATTATTTAAAAAAAATTTTTTAAAATAATATGGGCTGAAAATTAAAAGAAATTAAATTAAAATAAATGAAATTAAATGAATTATAATTGTTTTCACTTTCGGAACCCAGCAGCTGCACTCTGTAGCCCACTAGAAGTTAGTTCTAAAAGTAAATCATCATGTAAATTTATGTCTGTTCCTCACACATTTCTATCACACTGTATGAAAATAAATTTTACCGGATCCTCTTTCTTTCTCTTGTCCTCAATAAACAGAAGCACTGCACATGGTGCCAATGCTACACAAAAAATTAAAAATAAAAATAAAACATTGTGCATATTTTCAACAATTATTTGTTTTACCTGCTTTAAATGGGTCCTATTATGACCTTTTATTAAGTCTGTCTCAAACACTCTGTTTAGTCCCCTTTTCATGAAGCCCCTCCTTCCGAAATATGAAATGTGCTCTGATTGGTTAGCTGGCCCAGTGCGTTGTGATTGATGAACCGTTTAGAGCGTGTTCTGGAAATTCCACACCCTTTACCATAACCATGAGTTTCATCTGCTCCGCTGTAAATATTAATGAGCCCGATTCAGACCCTGAGAATGTTTACGAACAAGCATAATAGGACCTAGGACTGGACAATAATTCATTATCAATATTAGGGATGCACAATATTGGATTTTACCGATATCCGATATTCCGATATTTTTCAACTCATTTTGGTCGATACCGATACCGATATATTTCCTATTGTTTGGAAACAACAGCAAGTCGAGGCTGTCACTGCTGTGCTGCAAGTGCTATTACTGTTTACCCTATCACACACCGAACACGTCATTCTGTACGTGCTTTCACAGATTAAATGCAATGATCCAAAACAGTTAATCTAATCGTCATTCAGGCAAAATTTCGCTTCAAGAATGAGCCACACTGCTGATGTTATCTAATTGCACTGCTGACGTGATCTAATCACACGTGAGTTAACATATTCCTCTTATCGGCAAGACATATCGGCATAATTTTTCATATCGGGCCGACATTTACATTTAAAGCCATTATCGGCCAATTATAATATCAGTCCGATAATATTGTGCATCCCTAATCAATATATCGCAATATTTTTTTTCAATAACGGCAATAAGATTTTTAAACACATTTCCGATATTTCGATATACATTACCAGTGTTTCTCATTCATTGATTTATTTGTGGTGGCCACCACAACTTCATTGAATAAACATGAGCGCTGCACATTTCAAAATCAAAATGCGGCGCGGGTGTTTTATATGAATGTATTTCTGAAGGGAACCGACTGTCTTCAGGCGTTTTCATTTTGTCTGATAAAGTAGCGTTTATGAGCGGAGGTGCTTTGTTTACAGCCGTTGTTTTTGCCGCTCCAAAAGCGCCTCCTGCTGGCAGAGAATGAATTTGCATTTTCAATAAAGCCCTCCAGCAATGTGTTTTTGTTTTTGTTCACTCTTTTTTTTCTGTTTTCTGCAGCAACTCACATATTCTTTATCTTTGCTGAAGCACTTTTTTTCAATCTATAAAAATAATCAGCCTATGTTATTGTTTGAAGTTAAAGAAATTAATATTAATAAGTTGAGTCTGAGAGTCTTATGTTTATTTGACAGTGATTTCACTGTCAAATAAACAGTGTTTCTTGTTTCTATGAAGGCTAAATACAAATAAAAGTTGAACAATTTATTTCTACTGTTTTTATTTGTAAAATATTATATAGTTTTATAAGAGGAGGTTTCGACTTGGCAAATTCATTTTTCAGAAGATCGTAGGTACAGATATCCATTGTGGGCATTCTTGGCAGTTTTTCTGAGGCTTTTTTAATATTGTTCATATCCATTTTGGATTTATATCGTATCAACCGAAATTAAGAAATATGTTGTGATATAAATTTTGGCCAAATTGTCCAGCCATAATAGGACCCCTTCTTTACAGTGACATGCTGCCAAAATGAGGCATACAATATCAAATATTGAAATGTCAGTAACTCTTCTCAATTGAGACTTGAAATAGAAGATCTGGCGACCTTCAAGCAACAGCTGTCAATAGCCGTACCATCCCGTACTGATGGTAAGGTGCTTTGAGTTCAGTGACTTGTTGACAGTAATTCTCATTACTTGTCAATTATATCTAAAACCTCTTGGAGTTGATTCACCTGTTATAAAAGTGATGTGGGAAGTCAGCATGAGTTCTTCCTCCACACCTCACACACCTGGCCTTTCTCAGAGCTCAGAGGCAATGTTATCTGACCACTCAAACCCATCCACCGCCTTTTCTTTCGCTTGACTGCTCCAACAACCTATTAGCAGGATCTAATGGCCTCATTACATCACATATCATGATGAGAGCTGTAAGTGAGCTGGCCTCCTGGTCACCGGATCCCTGCTGAGATATTCAGGAACAGAGGGACAGCTGGAGACCGACACACAAGCTCTTCAATAAACCCTTTTTGGGCGGCTCAATGTTTGCCAGTGGTGTTTGATGAAGGGAGATGGCTGATTTTCAGCTTAACTGGACTAAGCTGGACATGCGTTACCCTTTCCTGGCCTTTTGTCCAATAAAACCAACTCCATGATTAGAATATCCAACCAATATTTTCACTATTAACTCTATACATTGCATATTGGCTGTTTATTAGTACGTATAAAGCACATATTAATGTCTTATTCTTCACGATCATATTTTATATCTCTTACTCTGTACCCCATACCTAAATGTAACAGCTACCTATCTATTATTAAGCAGCTAATTAGGAGATTATTAAGGCAAAAGTCATAGTTACTAGTGAGAATTGGACCTTAAAATAAAGACTTGACTTAAAATAACTTTTCCTATCCATTTGTGGTTCTCTTGACAGGAATATTTGTGGAAAATAGAAGAAAATTAATCAATACATTTATGGGAGGGGTGATTTTGGTGTGTTTTGGCCATAGTGGGGTTACTTTCCTTGGCAGATGAAATAAAATAATAATAAAGAAAATAACTGTTTAAATTTGTTTTTAAACTTAAGTCATTCGGTATTTATTCAATGATGCTCATTTAACTCAGTTTCGTTTAACTGTATAAGCTGCAGGACTGTTTATTTGCCATATTTTCTGCACTTTGCTCGCTGACATACACATATACACGTTGTTATACAGTTTCAGAGTTTTTGCATTTACAGACCTGAGCTCACAACCTCTGCCATCTTTTTATTCTTTATTCTAAAAGGCACATTAATTGAGACGAGCACTCGGCCAGTTATGAAAATGTGCCAGATTTGGCCATACAGGCTAATTTTCATCTGCAGTCCCTGCAGGCTGATGGTACAAAGTATATGCCTATAATTAGTAAATGATAAGACCATATGGTGCATTAAACATTAAAAAATCCTGTAAACGCACATGCTAGTAAACATTAACAGAAGCATATTGACACAAACACAACAAAATTACTCCAAAACATATGCAGACAGAACATGAGTCTGCTTATGTTTTGAATTACGATGAATTATGGTTTTGTTTAATGAACTTATTACGTGGAGATGGGGCCATTAAAAAAAACACTATATACAGTAAAATATATGCAAACATAATCCTGTTTTCTCAGTTTAAAATATCATATTTAGTTACAAATTTACAGTGATGATATAAAATTGACCTCTTAACCAATGTTTTCAAAGCCTGCTTAGAGTCTTTCTGCTGATTGTAATGTAATCTGATATGTCAGAATTTCATTTTATTCAGTTTGCCTAGTAAAAAACAAACAAAACTTTATTTTAAGGTCCAATTCTCGCCATTAACAACCCATTAGCTGTGACTTTTGCCTCAATAAACTCCTAATTAGCTGCTTGTTAATAGTTAGTAAGGCAGTTGTTAAGTTTAGGTATTGGGTAGGATTAGGGATGTAGAATAAGGTCATGCAGATTATGTGCTTCGTAAGCACTAATACACAGCCAGCTTATTAATAATAGGCATGCTAATAAATAAGCAACTAGTTAATAGTGAGAATTGGTCTCTAAACTGAAGTGTTACCGAAAATTCAAGACATAGTTACATGGAAAGCAAATTTCCACTTGTAGTTCAATTAAAAGTCTGTCATCATTTACTGACCCTTATGTTATTTTAAACCCAAACGACCTCTCACTTTTTTGTCAGAAAAGAAGTTGTTTCACTTGTGCAAGTACATCCTGTTAATTAAAATGATGTAGTACTTGTGTAACTAAACTGGCACATTGAAATAAACGTAACCAAGACACAAAAGAACTCTGAAGCCAAACTACAGCTTTGTGTGATGAACACAATGAAATCCAGTTTGTTATTTGCTGATTATCTCACCCTCAAATAATGCCCTGAAATATTATTCATGTTTAAATTTGTAAATAAATAAATACTTTTAAATGTCATTGACACTGTACTGAAATTTATAAATGAAATTTGAGACAATTTTGATAATGATTTATCATTTTTAATTTTTGTCTACTTTATAAGACTTTTAATATTGCACACGATAGCATGAATTGTTGTTATGTTTTTGTTTTGTTTTTTTAAGAGAATGAACTGTTAGCCCATTTGTGTTTTAGAATAAAATAACAGCATGCACATGTGGAACGATATGAGAACAAGTAATACAGTAAGCGGCAACATTTCATTCTTTGGCGAACTATTCCTTCACTGAGCCGAGACTAAAGGTCAAACTGAAAGCAGAGATGAAACTCGACTAGATATCAGCCTCAGCTGGAACTGTTGCATATCCTGAGAACAAAATGAGATGTGACATATTCTTAACAGCTCATACAAATGCACTCAAATAAACACAAGCAGAGAGCAAAACAAATGGCTCTAAGGCTGCAAAGCACATCAACTCAAGACTGATCTGCAGGTGTCAGACTGAGATGATTCAAGCTGACAGCTGTCACTCTGTGTGAGAGGACAGTCAACATCCATTACCAGACAGTTCAAGTAAATAATGCTGAAAAAAGATTTAATAACCAACACCTTTCATACACTCATCAGGCAGCTTTTCAGTTATGATACTCTCAAATTTTTGAGGTGTGTTTTGAAGATTAATGCTGCATTTTTTAATATTAGGCATTTTTTAACTGTTTATTTATTGTACAACAAAGCCAGTAAACATTGCATACAATAACTATATACAAACCAGGGTTTGCATAAAAAAAGAAAATTGTAGGGATGGCATACAATATCTATGCACACCCGTTTTATGCATTTTTTATCTCATGACTAAGATGGCAAACACTTTGCTTTCCATGTTATTTTTTTTATTGAAAACTTTAGATGAAGAACCTATTAATTAAACCATTTAAAATGATAAAAAAAAAAGAAAACTATATAGAAATATGGCAAACCGCACAGAAATATCAGGCATGTAAAAATAGGCTGTTGATATAATTATGACAAAATGTACCTGTGTGATTGATTTACACGCATCTTCTGTTGTTCTGTTATCAGTAAATTCAGTCTCAGTAATATTTTATACTATTTTTACGTGTTGCATTCTTCTTTGGCATCTATTTATAAAATAGTTTTTGGTTTTGGCATGTTTTTTTATAGTAAAGGACTGCTGCAGACTACTAACTGCTGACAGTTTGTCTCTTCTAGTGTTTTGTTTTGTTTTGTACTGATAAATTGGATGTTACAAGGCAAATGCCAGTCAGCATGGACTAAAAATGTGCAGTTAGTGTTTTTATTTTATTTGGATTTCATATAAACTTTAATATGACTCAGGTCAGTTCAATGTTGATGCAGTTCAATTTGCAAAAAATTGCAGAATTCATCAGTTATGAAGAAATTCAGCTCAGTTCAGTTCAAGTTTAGTTCTCATCTGATATGAAGTATATAATTTATCTAATATGTACAGTAAGTGTAAATTATTTTAATGAGTTTGCATGACTTTTTTCTATAATACTAAACGCAACTCAAACATCAGTTTAGAAAACAAATCCCATCTGAATAGTGCAAATGAAGAATGGATTTGTTAGTGAATGTTTTGGTCTTTCTCACTCATCCGCCACATCCTGTTTTGAAGAGCCTCATCTCTTAAGATCTGTTAATTGAGCAGCACTCTAGTGTTAATAATTCAAGTAGCCGTGAGCAAAAAAACAGGGTGTATTGTTTTCGTCTCAGGAGCGCAGTGGGACAAGGGGTGTCCATCTCACGGGAGATCTTCCATTAGGAACGGAAATGCACCGGAGGCTAATAAACACATGTGCTGTTCCTCGTGTGGTATAAGAGATACTGTATTACAAGATACTGCTATTAGGACAAAATAACAGGACTAGTTAGTGGGTTAAATTTAGTGTAGGTTAAAAAAAAAAGTACAAGCGGCAGTGCAGTAGTTAAAGTTAAAGGCTCTTGCTTGTGAAATATAGTATGTTTTCATTAACAAAAATGGTCACACTTTATTTTAATGTCCAATTCTCACTTTTAACAAACCATTGACTTTTGCCTCAATAAACTCCTAATTTGCTCCTTATTAATAGTTGTTTAGTTTAGGTATTAGGTAGGATAAGGAATATGATCATGCAGAATATGTGCTTTATAAATTAAGTATTAACAAACAGCTAATATGTTAATATTAGGCATGCTAATAAGCAACTAGTTCATAGTGAGACTTGGTCCCTAAACTAAAGTGTTACCACCAAAACTTCTCATGTTTTTAAAGGGGTCCTATTATGCCCTTTTATGAAGTCTTGATTTAGTTTTTGGGGTGTACTAGAACAGGTTTTCATGCTTGATTGTTCCAGAAATGCATTATTTTTCCAATATTTTACATAACTGCAGCACCTCTCTGTCTCAAACGTGCTGTTTAGCTCCTGTTTGGATGAAGCTCCTCCTTCCAAAATACAAAATGTGCTCTGATTGGTTACCATAGCTTGCCCAGTGCATTGTGATTGTGTTCTGACACTCCCCTTACCATAACCACAGGCTTCCATCACTGTATGGATATAAAGTCTACTGCCGTCATGTTGACGATTAAGTGGTAACTGATTCTGCCTACACTATCTGACCATGACAGAATGGGCAGCCAATCCTAAAAGCTGGATTTAAACAAACAAACAAACAAATATGATTTGAGAGAAGTATGAACAATGTCCATGTTATAACCAGCGTATCGCCTGCATGCATTAAAAGCATACTCCTTGGTTATATTCATCACAGAAAAGTATATCCTGCTGTACGGAGATGAAGTAATTTCCTGAATTCCTCTAATTCATAATAAGGCTGTTGATGAATTATTACTGTATGCAGCAATGAGCTCTTTCATTTGTCCTGATTATCTTTCTTCTCATGCGTCTGTCTGGGACGAAAGAACAGCACATTTGTCCAGAATTTACAGTTTATTTGGGCTCGGTTTTGAAGTTTGGCTCCTCAGTAAGTGAGATTTAGTCCAGATATTCTGGATAAAATAATGAAGTATATACTGCTGATGTGTGATACACTTAATGTACTAAAGGTATATAAATAAAAATGTTCACAATACATATGATGTGTCGTACTGTAAATATTTAAATACGACCAGAAACAGTTTCTTCCCTCAGGCAATCCATCTCATGAACACTTGACAATAATTATGGTACACACACTACTTATACACTTATTTATCTAACACACCTACTTAGTCTACATTTCAATTGCACATAATATACCAGTACATACAAAACTGTCTACTGTTATATACCTGTACATACAATTGTCAATTTGTATATTGTTATTCCTTATTTACTTGTTCTTTTTAATTCTTATTTTTATTATCTGTGTTTTTGTTCTGTCACTGTCATTCAGTTGCGCTGCGGAAGCTTCTGTCATGAAAACAAATTCCTCGTATGTGTAAACATACCTGGTAATAAAGCTTGTTCTGATTCTGATTCTGATTCTGAAATATTTAGGGCTCAAAATCACCCACAGAGGTGTAAAATCTACAGAAAAACCCCACTGTATCACATTTGACACGCAAATTTCCAAGGCCTCTAATTTGTCTACATAAATTAGATCAAACATTGCATGCAAAAACGTCTCGGTTACTTACGTAACCCTCGTTCCCTGATGGAGGGAATGGAGAAGTTATGTCGTGAAGACATTAGGGGTTTACTCAGCAGCCCCAATCATCTCTGATTTTAAAAGAAAATCCAATGAAATTTGGGTAGTGGATTTTGCATGCTGAGCCACTCCCCATGCGTACGGGTATAAAGAGGAGACAGGTGCATCCACTCATTCAGGTTTTAAGCTGAGGAGCCGAGAATGTGTCCCTGGCAACCAGCGATGGTTCAAGGTTGTGGCATGGGGACATAACGTCTCCGTTCCCTAGTACGTACGTAACCGAGACGTTCCCTATCTGTCGGTCACTGCGAGTTATGTCGTGATGACATTAGGGGTCCATGGAAAGTGCCACAACACGAACACAGTCACAACCCTGTGGCGCCACAAGAGTTGGCAAGCCACAGCATGTCAGACGGATACTACGCAAAGGTTGTAAGCTTCCCAACACCCCAGCGCAAATTCACTGACCTTGGCCCCCGCAGGGACCAAAAGGTAGTACATCACTGCTGGAGATAGCATGCTGCTGTTCCATCCACAAAAAAAAATTCCTTAATAGAAGGGATTTCATCCTTCAGTGAAAGACTTGCTTCAGATCTTTCCTATTTGTTGTTATCAGGTTTGGCAATAACGATGGGGAAGGGCGCTACAGAGGCCACAAGGGGAAGGGCGCTACAGAGGCCACATCCTACCCGTAGGGAGTTAACCATGTGAAGGCACTGATATGGACTGACCAAAGGGGCAACCAAAAGGGAAACCTTACTGTGGAAGTATACACATAGGGGATCGCCCGCAGGGAATCAAGCCATGTGAATACCTAGCACAGTACAGGGGCTGACAGGGACTCCGGGCAAGCTAACACCGATACTGGGCCTGGCGTCAGACTGCTCCACCCAGTCTGACTGCCGGGGGTACTGGAGGAAACTCTACTAGAGGAGGAAAAAGGCACTCACTAAAGGCCAGCCAGGACGAGCTGGTAGAGAGATCCCAGGAGGGCACCAGGGGTGACCTAGGAGGATTTAACCTTCTGGCACCCCTCAGGAACCTAATGATCAGGTCATGCTTCCCCAAGGACCGGTCGTCCACTGCATTGTGATGTGCTGCTATAGCAGCTACATACACTTTCAAGGTGGAGGGTGACAGCCTACACTCCAACCTCTCTTGCAGGAAAGAAAGCACGACTCTTATCGAGCATCTCCGGGGGTCTTCTCGGCGAGAACACCAACGAACAGACTCCAAGGCAAAAGCTCACCTTGCAGAGTGGGCTCTGGCCTGAGTGATAGTGTCTTCCACCACTGGTGACAGATCACTTAGGTCTGCCGCGTCCCGTCCAGGAGCCACACATGGAGGTTCTAGAGATCTGGACGCTGGTGCCAACGGTGCCGAGCCCCTGAGAAAGAAGGTCCTTCCTCAGAGGGATGCGCCAGGGAGGGGCTGTCGCGAGAACCAGGAAAAACCAGGAAAACCTGGTCCAGGTGGGCCAGTAAGGCGCAACCAGCAAGACCTGTTCCTTGTCCTCCCTGACCTTGCATAGTGTCTGTGCGAGAAGGCTCACTGGGGGAAACTCATACTTGCGTAGAGTCTGGGCCAGCTGTGTGCCAATGCATCTGTGCCGAGGGGGGCCTGGGTCAGGGAATAGTATAGAAGGCAGTGGGAGGACTCATGAGACACAAACAGGTCCACCTGAGCTTCCCCGAATCGACTCCAGATTAGCTGGACCGCTTGGGGATGGAGTTGTCATTGTCCAGGGAAAGTAAGCTGTCGTGAGAGCGCGTCAGCTGCACAATTGAGCTCCCCCGGAATGTGGACAGCGCGCAGCGACTTGAGCTGCGTCTGACTCCAGAGGAGGACATGGCGGGTGAGTTGTGACATGCGACGTGATCATAGACCTCCCTGCTGGTTGATGTAAGAAACACCCACAATGTTGTCTGTGCGGACCAACAGGTGCTTACCAAGCAACAGCGGCCGGAACCGCCGCAAAGCTAGTAGCACTGCCAACAGCTCTAGGCAGTTGATGTGCCAAAGCAGTCAAGGCCCTGTCCAGAGCCCAGAGGCTGCCTGCCTGTTGCATGTAGCACCCCAGCCCGCGCTGGAGGCATCCATTGTGACAATGACATGCCGAGGCACTTGTTCTAAGGGCACTCTGGCCTGTAGAAAGGCAAGGTCTGTCCAGGGGCTGAATGAGCGGCGACACGTCGGCGTGATGGTCATGCAAAGTGTACTGCGGTGCTGTGCCCATCTCGGGGTTGACACCCTGACTTGGGAGTGTAACCAGTGCTGAAGTGGTCTCATATGAAGCAATGAAGCAGCGTGACTGCAGCTGCAGATGCCATATGCCCCAGGAGCCTCTCAAAGTGTTTCAGTGGTACCACTGTCCTGCCTCTGAAGGAACTGAGGCATTTCAGCACTGACTGGGTGCACTCGTTGGTGAGACGTGCCGTCATGCTCACCGAGTCTAACTCCATACCGAGAAAAGAGATTCTCTGCACAGAGGAGAGCTTGCTCTTTTCCCAATTGAGCACCAGGTCCCTGTGATCGCACAACTGTTCTCGCGACTGGGCCATGATGATTCCCGCAACGGGGCAAGGGCGCCCTCCGCGACCTCCGTAAAGACATGAAAATAAGCGTCCTTCACGTCGACTTCTACAAACCAATCCTGGGGCTGGATGCATCTGGTGATACACTTCTGCATCAGCATCTTGAACAGCGAGCTTGTGAAGGGCCCGATTCAAGACTCACAGATCCAGGATTGGCCGAAGGCCACCGTTTTTTTGGGCATGATGAAGGGCTGTAAAACCCCGACTCCATCTCGGCAGGAGGGACAGGCTCCATTGCATCTTTTGCCAGTAGGACAGCAATCTCCTCGTGCAGGACAAGGGCATCTCGAGCTGACACCAAAGTCTCAAGAATGCCGCTGAACCTGGGGGGGTTGCCTGGTGAACTGAATTGCGTAGCCGAGTCTAATTGTCCGAATGAGCCAACGGGACGAGTTGGGCAGCACAAGCTACGCCTCCAAGCTCTGTGCAAGTGGCACCAAAGGGACAATTGACATACCTGCAGTGGTGCAGCAGTGGGAAGTCGTGCTGGATGGCGCAGAAGGCATCACGTCCTGGCTCATCACAGCAGGACTGGCCATGTCCCCGGAGGGCCTGGCCAGAGATGCATGGGAAGGCATTGCGTCCCCGAGCCGCAATCTCTTGGCCGTTGGCGATAGGGGGCGTCATAGGCGAGAGTGAGGAGGCAGTGCGTCACTCACTGTCAACCCACGAGCCTGGAAACCCAGAGAAAAAGGAAACTACTCTTTGAAATTGTGGCCGTTGGACCAGCAGCAGAACAGAACCAAATATTCTCCACCCAGCTCTCCTCCAGCGGAGGGAGCGGGGCTATTGTCAACACCACCTCCTGAAGAGCAGTCTCCCACATATCCGGGTTGTCTGTGTCAGGGCCGCTTCATCGTCTTCCTAGAGGATTTAGCAGCTGGGGACATGGGGACACCTCTTCCAGCGAGGAGCTTGACGTGCCGGCCTCGAGGGTGTCTCAGCACAGGACGGAGCAGCAGCAGAGGAAGCAGGAGGTGCCCACGGCGACGAGCAGACTGAGGCATGGCCTGCGACAGAACGGTGGTAGCAGGAGGATCATGTTGGGGCAGGATGTGCTGAACGGTCTTGGACTGCTTCTGTACTGCTGAGAACTGCTCGGCACAGTCCTTGACAGTGTTGCCGAATTGGTCAGCCTGGGAGACAGGAGCGTCAAGAAAGCAGACTTTGTCAACGTCTCTCATCTCGACCAGGCTGAGCCTGAGATGTCTCTCTTGGACCACTAATGTGGACATCGTCTTCCCAAGGGACCGCGGCGTGACTTTCGTCGCCCAGAGAGCGAATTCAGTCACCGTGCTCAGCTCATGTATCAATCTCGGGTCGGTACTATCCTCGTGCTTTGGCAGCGAGAGCCGCCTACAGCTTACAGGCTTTGGACGGGAGACAAGGACCGCAATTGCTCTCTCCACCTGGACAATGTCCATGTACCCCCCTAGCCGCCCCGGCATCGAGGGTAGTGAGGACGGAGGAAGAAGATGAGCGGCTTCTGGCCGTAAAAATGGCCATCCACGACTTCGTTACTTCCTCATGTACCTCCTGGTAGAAAGGAACTGGGGCAGAATGCGTGAGCCGCGTCCTGCGTCGAGAAACCAGTCATCCAGCCGCAAGGGCTTGGGACTTGGCGGCGTGCACACCTCCAGCCCGATACTCATGGCTGCCCGGGCAGGCATGGCCGTCAACTCCGGGTCTGATTCGGTGGTGGCGACAACACCCGAGTGGATGAGTGGATGCACTTGTCGCCTCTTTATACCCCTGTGCACAGGGAGTGGTTCAGCATGCAAAATCCACTAGCCAAATTTCATTGCCATTTTCTCTTAAAATCAGAGATGATTAGGGCTCCCGAGTAAACCCCTAAACCCCTCCCGAGTAAACCACGACATAATTCGTAGTGACCGACAGATAGGGAACCTGATGTACACAATCTACTACATGCCTTCTGTCATCTGATTGAGAATTTATGCAAGAATTTTTGTACAAACATCCATTTTCAGCTCAGGTGTTTTTGCTGTCAAATCTTTACTGATTTTTATCAAGTAAATGTTAGAATGTGTGTGTGTGTGTGTGTGTGTGTGTTTGTGTATGGATATGTATATGTATATGTATATGCATATGCATATATATGCATATATGCATA
>JAFVLL020032811.1:92612-109345 GCA_021397915.2 Tor tambroides
CAGTAGTGATTCGTTTGGAGCATGAGTCTGCAGATTTGCTTGGAGCCAGAGGCTGCACTGTAGTGATTCATTTGGAGTCGGAGTCTGTGCTGTAATTATTTGTTTGGAGCATGAGTCTGTGCAGTAGTGATTTGTTTGGAGCATGAGTCTGCGCAGTAGTGATTTGTTTGGAGCATGAGTCTGTGCAGTAGTGATTCGTTTGGGGCATGTGTCTGTGCAGTAGTGATTCATTTGGAGCATGAGTCCGCGCAGTAGTGATTCGTTTGGGGCATGTGTCTGTGCAGTAGTGATTCATTTGGAGTCGGAGTCTGTGCTGTAATGATTCGTTTGGAGCATGAGTCTGCGCAGTAGTGATTCATTTGGAGTCGGAGTCTGTGCTGTAATGATTCGTTTGGATCATGAGTCTGTGCAGTAGTGATCGTGAGGTGGAGCTGCAGTATCAAAGTCCTGCCCAAACTCCCATAGACCCAACCACTAGCTCACAGTCATGACAGCACACCCTGTTTTTATAGCATTAAGTAACTAACTAAAAGCAAATTTATTAAAAAATGAACACTTGAACCTATTTGTTTACATAGAGAAGGCAGGGTTTTTGACCTGTACTGCAGCCAGCCACTAGATGGCCATCAAAATGTTTTGGCTTCACTTTTCAGCACGTGTGCAGCACACTTGGATCAAACACAGGTGATAAAGAAGCACAAAACAAGTGATTGCATATGTAAGCAGATGCATATGCAAAATAATGCAATCATCAAACATTAAACAGCATATAAATCAAAACTATCTAATGTTACAGAATGAAATGTCGACCCAGGAAGTGGACTCAATCTACTCAGTCTATGTTTTGATCATTGATCTGAATCCCAGATTTTTTCATGAAACTTACACACATTCAAGTGTTAATAAAAAAAAAAATGCATGAAGCTAGAATAAAACGATTTGCTTTGTTTAAAAGCAGAGGCTCTGTCCTTTATTTTAGCATATTACGTGTTCAGATATTCATACAACAAAATATTCTGGGGGCCATGAAAATTTTGTGAAAATGATCAAAAATGCTGGTGGCAGCTTGCAAATGTTTTTACAAAACGCTGGCAGGTAAAGAGTTAATTCATTTGTATCCTAATGTGGATGTGAAAATAGGACCATATATCGTATACATTACCTTCTTCTCATAAGTGTACAGTTAAAGCTCCAATATTAAACAAAACAAAACAAGCACTGCGTTTGATTCTCTATATTTCTCTGTTTTTCCTTTGCTCAGGTCACCGGTAAAATGGATGAGAACATGTTTGTCGCTGTGACCAGCACCAATGCTGCCAAGATCCTCAACCTTTATCCACGCAAGGGCCGGATAGCCGTGGGCTCCGACAGCGATCTGGTTATCTGGGACACAGACGCCGTCCGGACCATCACTGCAAAAACACATCATTCTGTAGGTGCTCTTTAAATAAATCCACTCTATAGACTCACATTTCAGAGGAAAATCTAATCATAGAGAGGGATGGCCTTCACTGACCTTCCAGTTCCTCTGAGCGGAAAGAGATGCTTCTAACTAATCAAACTGTGTGTTAATACAGGATCCCCTCGTAAATAAAACCGCTGGATAGAAACAGGCCACAAAAACAGGAGATGTTTGACAGTCAGACCACTTGAGTTTACTTTTGTTGCCTTATTAAGTCAAACATGTATTACTGTAGGAATGCATTGATAAGTGAGAGAAGAGTTGAGAGCATCGCTTTTAATGAACCGGCCACTAACTCACAGGTTTGTGCAACAGACATAATGATATCTAAATTCATGCAGCTTTTTGAAGTTCTAATAAATTACAGATTACAGTTTCACTAAGCAAATTGAGTATGGAAATAATATATTTTAAAAGAATATACTCAAGTGCAAACTTAATGTAATGTATCCAGGCACTTAACTACATGTTATTTACAATTAAATGAAAATGAACTATAGTTTTTATTTATATTAAATGCAATTAGTTACCCACTTAAGTAGCATGCAAGTGCATCTTCATAATTACTTCTGTTGTCTGTCTTTTGCAAGCAGTTGTTAGAGCCAGCAACTCAACTGCAACATGCTAATTCATGCCCCTAAGACATTAAGATGTGCTTTATAAGTACTAATTAATTTGCTAGTAATATGCATGCTAATAAGAAACTAGTTAATAGTGAGAATTGGTCCCTAAACTAAAGTGTTCTTCAACTTCAAATCTTCACATTTTCAAGGTTATTTCAAACTTTCAAACAAGTCTTTGTCAAGCCAACATTAAAGTTTGTTTAGTCATCTAGTTACCATTGCAATCGATCTACAATTTGGACAATGACTATTTTTGTGTCACAGTCCAATAGAATTTCTGAAGAGCCTGCAGTGAGCGGTTTATGACCTCTTTTACAAAGCCATGAAAGCGTCCAGACGCTCAGACTCCATTCTTTCTTTTCTCCTCTTCCAAACATCAGCATAAGAGCATTAAACTACTGATTGAAGAGCTACAGATTTCAGGGCAGATACTACAAGGGCTAAATATGTGGATCGTTTGAAAACCGTTGGGGAAAAGATTCAGCAGAACTCAGGCGTTGCCAAAATGACTTCACATTTTCATTTCCTTTTCGGCCACTTCTCTAGAGACCATTACACATCCAAACAGTTTCTTTCAACTGTGGATAACATGGCCGATGTTTATTGATTGTTTATTCTGTGGCTCCGTATCCTTGGTTCCCATGCTCTGTGAAGTCACCTAAAACATGACTTCATCACCTGCCAGAAAGCCTTGGGTTTGTGTTTTTCTACATGAGCTGAAGCCCATGCCAGCGTTCTTGGCAGACGATGCATGCTTGTCATTTCCTGTTCTCTCACACAAAGGATGGACGAATGCCAAATGCAAAGACTGTGGATCATAGCAGGACGTCGCAACCATTACGATATCCACTAGAGAAGAAGAAAACAGGGGAGTAGTAATCTAGACAGCAGTGATATGTTGGTTAGAGAGAGGGGTTACAAAAAGCTATGAGTGTGAGAAAAAGACGAGGAAATAGAGAAGGATGTTTTTGTCACTCCTTTATCCAGCTGTTTGGCGAAGAGGTGAAGAATGAGAACGAGAGTGAATGAAGGAGGCCAGAGCCGTATCTCACTTTTCTACATGTGATCTTCATTAGTGAGGAGTATCTCGACGTTCCTCTTTTCAGAAGCTCAAACTCAAAACGGCTGTTTGTGTCAGTTTATGCTGGAAAGCACAGCAGCTTAATGTCATGTTGGACGTTTTTGATTTCTTTCAAACTTTCTCTGCATCAGAGAGTCTATTCTAGAAAAAGATATCACGGTTTCCTTGAAAATATGAAGCAGCACAGCTGAAATGTTTCTTGAGCAGCAAGTCAGCATATTAGAATGATTTCTGTAGGATCATGTGACACTGAAGACTGGAGTAATGATGCTGAAAATTCAGTGTTGCATGACGTAAATAAATTACATTTTACAACATATTCACATAAAAAACTGTTATTTTAAATTGTAACAATATTTCAAAATTTTACTGCTTCAGTTGTATTTTTGTTTAAATAAATGCTGTTTATTTATGCAGTTCAAATGCAATTCAGTTTTTCAGATTTCACTGTAGGCTATGCTAAAAAAATGAAGCAGAAGAACTGTTTTCAACATTGCTAATAATCATAAATGTTTCTTGAGCGGCAAATCAGCATATTAGAATGATTTCTGAAGGATTGTGTGACACTGAAGACTGGAGTAATGATGCTGAAAATACAGCTTTGATCACAGAAATAAATTACAGTTTAACATATATTCACATAGACAACAGTTTAAATTGTAATCACATTTCATTTTTATGGTTTTTAATATATATTTGTGTTTAAATAAATGCAGTTTATTTATGCAGTGTGGTTAATTTGATAAAAAGCCAATGTGCATATAAGGCTATTATGTGCACAAACAAAACAAAACAAAAAATAAAATAAACGGCCATGGTGCAACCACAGTTTATGTCCAAAAACTATGGTAGTACTATAGTAACATGTCAAAAAAGGCTTTGCATTTTTTGGTACAGGAGTGTTACATACATGACCTTTTTCAGCATGATGTTGTTGTGTTGTTCTAGGCAGCGGAGTATAATGTGTTCGAGGGCATGGAGCTGAGAGGTGCGCCCACGCTGGTCGTCTGCCAGGGGAAGATCGTTCTGGAGGATGGGAATCTGCACGCGACGGCTGGCACTGGACGTTTCATTCCTTGCTCCCCGTTTCCGGACTTCGCTTACAAACGTGTCAAAGCCAGGAAACAGGTACAGCTCTGATGACCCTGGACACACGTGTGACAGAAGTTCATTTGTATTTACAGTGCATTCAAGACAGCACTCCAGTGAAATTCCAGCTGGTTTTATTTCTTTTTTTTTCCCCCATACAAATTTCTGCAGTTTATCATAATTTCCTCTAGGAAAGTCAAATCTAGTTTTAAGTGTCTTTTTGTGGTTTCAACTAGAGTGAATGTGGACATGTGATTCTTGGCCTGTAAACAGTTTAAACTGTGGCTCCACTATCAAGCCAAAAGCAGACAGAAGCAGAAGATTTAGAAAGAAGCTGTACCAAAGTATTCACATGGTTCAAAATGAAAATGCATCACTTAAAGAGATAGTACACCCCAAAATGAAAACTCTGTCATCATTCATTCACCCTTACCATACTAAACCCATCAGACTGGCGTTCATCGTTAAAACACAAATGAAGATATTTTTGATGAAACCTGAGTGATTTCAGTCCATTCATAGGAAGTCAACAATATTCAAGCTTCAAAAAGTAAAAAAAAAATCTATATGAATCAAGTGGTTTAATCCAAGTCTTCTGCAGAGACATGATTGCTTTATATGATAAACATTTCATTTAGGCTTTTTATTCACATAAAAAGATTGATCAGTGCATATACCTATAGATCATCAAATATGGTAAACAGAAGTTCAGACATGCTCGTTTGTTGAATGTGAATCAATGAGGTTCCAACTCGATCATTAAAAAAAAACAAAAAAAAACCTAATTAAAAATATCTTAATTTGGGGTCTTAAGGGTTTGGAATGATGTAGGTGTGAGTTAATGGAATAGTTTACCCAAAAATGAAAATCACCCTCAGGTCATCAAAGATGTAGATGAGTTTGTTTCTTCATCAGATTTGGAGAAATGTGTCTCAGCAATGGATGCTCTGCAGTGAATGGGTGCCGTCAGAATGAGAGTCCAAACAGCTGATAAAAACATCACAATAATCCACACCACTCCAGTCCATCAGTTAACATCTGGAGAAGACAAAAGTTGCATGTTTGTAAGAAACAAATCCATCAAGATGTTTTTAATTTCAAACTGTTGCTTCTGGATAAAATATGGGTCCATAATCCATAATAACACTTCGTCCAATGAAAAAGTGCTCTGGTCTGAAACAGGAGAGAAATCGGCACAGATCAAGCAGCGTTTACAAGCCAAAACAGCTGGATTTTGATGCGAGAGACAACAGGAGATGGACTTTTTCACTGGAGGAAGAGTTATTATGGATTATGATATTTTATCCATAAGCAAAGGTTTACAGGTAAAATGTCCTAATGATGGATTTGTTTCAGCTTTTGTCTTCTCCAGATGTTAACTGATGGAGTGGAGTGGTGTGGATTATTGTGATGTTTTTATCAGCTGTTTGGACTCTCATTCTGACGGCACCCATTCACTGCAGAGGATGACAGAATTTTCATTTATGTGTGAACTATTTCTTTAATGATGACAGAATTTTACATTTTTGGGTGAACTCTAACCATTTAATGCAAACTGTTTTGCCTGGCTATATCTTTAAATGTTTGGACTCTTAGTTCAGATGATTTTAAGTTGAGTCACCATTTGTTTTTTCCTCTCCCAGCATTTTTGTCCACTGTTTGTTTTAATCCAGTAAATCTCCAAAACATCTTGCTTACATTGTACAAATGGAGATGATAGTGCAACACGACTGACCCTCTCAACAATCTGTCAGCCAAATCTGGAACCGATTTCCAACACAACATGAAATTTACAATTTACTTGAGCACACGGTTCCCAAAATCAACCCACACGAGGATAAACGCGTCCATGGAATGTAACTGCATTCTCTATAAATGGTGTGCTGCACAATCCTGTATTAAAAACTCAAGCGCTGTGTTTGGGTTTCTCCTAAAGCTGGCCATTCTGAAGGCGGTCCCCAGAGGCATGTATGATGGCCCCGTCTCTGAATTTTCACCCATGTCGAGGGGCGGCACACCGTCGGCCTCCACCCGATCCTCACCCACCAAAGTCCCTGTAAGGAACCTCCACCAGTCTGGCTTCACACTGTCAGGTAACCCTGGAAAACTATGTCTCATATTCATACAGCAAATTCTTTCTGGCATAATTGTTGATGGGGATGGTTTATGTGTCATGCACAAACTGTAGACTATTTAGCTGCAGCAGCGAAGCAAAGATCATGGGTTTGATTCTCAGGGAATGCATGAACTCATAAACAAAAAATCTTGAATGCAATGCAGTTCGCTTTGGATAAAAGCCAAATGCATGAAAGAAATACAACAGATGCAGAACCCAGTGTTAATCCATAAAATGTTTGATTGTTTCTTCAGTGATAAGTGTAAATATATAGAGTAAAATCCTTATATGAACTTTATATACACTTTTTCTTGTTTACATCTTGCAATTCTGAATTTATATCTCCAAATTTTCTCTAGATTTTGTTTTCTGCCACAGAATACAATAACAAATTTTTTTTTTTTCAGGAATTGTGAATTTATATCTCCCAATTATGAGTTTATCTCTTGTGATTCTTAAGAAAAATTCAGAATTTTGGGGTAAAAAATTGCAATTATTTTTTTCAAAATGTTATCTTGTGGCAGAAACAGGTTTCCATAGAAATATGCAAGACCATAAAACACATTAAAAAATAAAACAAAATCCCAAAACATTGTGAATGTTCAGTAACAGGGTTGACACAAACATGTTTTGAAAGCGAAAGTGTTTTTTTCTCTCTTAGTACGTGATGAAAATATAATGCATGTTTTGAAAAGACAATAAACATGAATGTCTTTCACAGTTGTCTTTATTTATAAAGTTCTTCTTTCATATTATAGCTGTTTTAGTTAATGGTGAAAATAAGTTTTAAAAAGAAAAATGACAGCCTCCATTTTGCCTCATGTCTGTAGAAAAAATATTAATAAATTATGGTATGGATTTTTGTCTTATGGAAAAAAAATATTTTTTATCATATATATATATATATATATATATATATATAGTTTTTTTATTGAATTTTTTTTATTTTTTGAGTAATGGAGGTACATCAAAACTGAGTAACACTATCAGAATGATTTCATTCTATTTCCTAGTCAGAATCTGAGTATACAAGTATATATTTCTGAGTATACAATTCCAAACTTAACGTACATCACATTAGGTATAGTCAACCAGATTTTTGCTGCCAGACAAATCCATTGTCAGTAAACTGCAAAAAAATGATTTTCTTATTTAGTGTTTTTGTCTTGTTTTCCATAACATTCTTAAATCAAGATACATTTACTTGAGAAGCAAAATGACTTAAGATATTAAGCCTTGTTTTCCGAAAAAAAATAAAAAAATAAAGTTTGTTTTTGCTTAAAACAAGAAAAAAATATCTGTCTGAAAAATAATCTTGTTTTAAACTTACCCCATTGGTAGACATGTTTTCTTGTTTTAAGCAAAAACTAACAAATTTGATACATTTTTCAGAAAACAAGACCTAATATCTTAAGTCATAAGTAAATTTACCTTTATTCAAGAATGTTTAAATATTTATACTACAAAACAAGACAAAAAGTAAGAGAATCTTTTCAATGAATGAAGCATAGCTTACATAGAAGTCACATTCAAACCAAAAAAATCTGCTTTCTGTTGATAAACAGAGAAAATTCCCATGATCAGCTTCAACACCAGTGAAATGTGCATGGAGAACTGTTTCTCATGTGATGCTCTTTCTCTGTTTGGCCTTAGGTCCTGAGGAAGCCCCCATCAGACCAGCTGGAAGACGCGTCGTTGTGCCCCCTGGTGGCCGCTCCAATATCATCTCCCTCAGTTAAACATTAAGAGCATGCAAGAGAGAGGCCAGGATCAAATCAAGCGTGTAGAAGTAAGGCGATTAGTCAGGAAAAAAAAAACAAAACAAAAGAAACGTAAAACACTGAACTCATGCCTTACCCTTCATGATTTCCTCCTGCTGAGTGACTGAAGATCAGTAGTCCACCTCTGAGAAAGCATTTAGTGTAGCGTCGCGTTCATTTCTGTGTTTAGATAAACTGAATTAGAAGACATTAGAATTACGGTAAAAACACCTTTGGTTTGCGATATTTATGAAAGGAAGCAGTTGAATTTTCCAGGCGTTTGCGTTCGGTAGAGGAAGGACTACTGTCGTGCGTTTCATAGGGCTTCGTCTCATAAGCTTTATTTGCGTTCATCAGCTGTGATTATGCTAGTTAACGTTACTTTGTAAATGAAGTTAAAGTGTTGAGCAGTTTTTTTTTAAGTATAATGAAGTTGAATGTTAAGGAAAAACATGCAGTGATATACTGGTGCAGAATATTATAGGACATTTACACTCATTCACATACTGTACTGCTTTTATTATCCGTCTCACTGAAGCTACAGACACCAAACAGACAAACAATATGCATCCGTCATGTGAAGGAATAGTTGAACTTCAGTCAAAAATTCTTGCGAAAATGAATATTGAAAACAAAAAGATATTCACCTTCTGCGTTTCAGTTCAAGCTCAGATTATTAAGGATGATTAACAGGTGCTACAATGTCTTTTCTTAAATCACACGAAATATTGGAATAAGTTTTTGATATCTAAATCGTTCCTGTGACTTTGAAAGCTCTCAGTTAATGGAAAAAGACAGTTCAACATACTGTATGTTAGATTCCCCAAATAAAACAATGGCTAAAGTGATTTACCGAGTGATGTGGAATAGGTTGTTTATTATATTTATGTAGGTTTGATTGTATTACCTTTCTTTTTTTTAACATCTGAGTCAAAAAAGCAGGTGAAAATGAACGTGTGATGTGCAAAATTTGTTCCTCAATAAACAGAAGTTACAACTGACTGCCTGTGAGTGATTGATCAGCTGCTCTTTATATTTATCACCTCACAAGGAAATCAGAGCTACTAAAACATACACAGACATAAAATTATAACGTCTGCTAATCACTTGAGCAAATTAAACTACATAATGGAAAGTATGACCGCACAACAATCCTCAATGACAATGTACAGCAGAGTCTGGCTGTAAACATCTCCTGTGCATCTGAAATGTTCGTTACACGTCCTCGTTAGCAGACGGAGCTGCATGCATGGATGTTTTCCTAAACTGTAAGGAATATTAGAGTCAGAATCAGTAAGGTCAAATGATCCTCACAGGAGATCCAACCAATCCAATTTTCTTGAAATTATTCTTGTTAAAAAGCGACTTCATAAGGGTGTTTTCATGCAGCTCTCAAATCCCCCCAAAAATAAATGCGAAAGTCACATTTTGCATTTGTTTAATAATACAGAATTTTTGGGGGGAAAAAAATTGCTAATGGTTCTGTTAAGCTATCAAGATGTCAAGTACAATTAGATGTATATTCCATCATAATAATAATAAAATAATTATAAAGCTGATGAAAGTAAATTTAAAATTAGTTTAATTAGATGTTTTATATATATAAAACAGTAAATTAGATAATGCTAATAACTATTTTATTTTACAACAACTTTGATGAACTTTTTTGATCCACTTCAAATGTTAACTGAATATATGAATATATATAAACTGTAAATGAGATGATAACTTTTGTAAATTATTTTATTTATTTGTTTTAATTTTTAAAAATGATATTTCTCAGAATTGTTGTTGTACCACAGCATTGTGGGTAGATTGTCTGAAATATTAAATATTCACTCGACCACTAGATGGCAATATTGATTCATTGTTGTATTATTTCCAACAAGCTTCAAAAAAAAAAAAAAGCTTCACTGTAAGAAAAAGGTTCGGAAAAGGTACTGGTAAATTTCTGCCAAGACATTATCATTGTTTATGGACATTTTCTTTAGCCTTAAAACACAATGTAATGTGCAATTTAAAATACAGGTAAAACATCTGTGAAAATAAACAAAAAACTATATATTTTCACAGTATATTAGGCCCTACACAGCCTTTTTTTTTTTTTTTTAAATGAGCCAGATATTGTGTGAATATTCCTAGGCTGTGCAAACCTTAGTCAGACTTGTCAGATGACGCTATTAAATTATTTGAATATTACTTGACCTGTACACTGTGGTCGATATCTTATTCAGCAGCACAACGTGATCCAGCAATGAATCTCCAAAAACGCTAAAGAACCAGAAAGACCAAATAATGCTCTCAGATTCACATTTACATCATTTGAAAGAATCACAGAGGCATAATGAGGTGAAATGAGTATCTTTGCGTTCTGTTCTCTGCATCTGTATGTTTATAAATCATGATCACTCCCTGAATCAGACAGCGGTAAATCTTCACGTGCCTCCTAACGCATTAGGGAAATCCATTGAACTAGTAAGGCACACATTTCACAGCCAGGAGCATCATCATTCAGTTCTTTCTTTGTGTATGTGATTGTATAGTCAGCCCATCACTGTAAACCAGCATATGCCATCGGTTTTTGAGTTAATGCAGAGCATGAGAGTCACACCAGGTTGATTCTTCCATCCAGAATCCACGATATTCCCGTTTCCCGGTGTGGGTTTTCTCATGCATTTGCTGGGGTCCACGTCTGCAGCAGGCGTCTGATCCGCCGTTAGCTTCGAGAGAAGGAGAAATGCTGTGGCCTGTCCAGATGTTAACCTGATAAACACTGCTGTAAGTTGTTGTTCTGTCCATCTTGAATGGCTTTGTTCGTCTCTTCTGCATTGAGGTTGTTGGTCTCAGCATCTGCTTTGGTTTTCCTCAACCTCCAAAACAGAGAAAGGATAGAAAATCTAGTCATGCTAAAGTTTCACAGAGTGTTACCTTAAGGCAAGGTTATTGCAGTTAACAAAAAAAAAAAAAAAAAAAAGAAGTTACCAAAGCAACATTTCTCATTTAGTTTAACTTGATGTACTAAAATAACTACTGAGCTACTGAAAAAAACAAATTAATACAAATACTACAAATACAATAGAAAAAAATTATAATAAAAATCACAGAAACAAAATTTGTAAAAGTTCATATTAAATTTTATATATATATGTGTGTGTGTGTGTGTGTGTGTAATATATATATATATATATATATATATATGTATATGTGTGTGTGTGTGTAATATATATATGTATATATATATATGTGTGTGTGTGTGTGTGTGTGTGTGTGTATATATATATATATATATATATATATATATATATATATAACATTACATGACAAAACATTTTAACAGTGCATTTTTACTTCACTTTTACTTATTGTGCTTCTCTTTAAAATGAGTATTTTCATTCATTTCCTGCAATTAAATGCTTTGACAATCAGGTTGAAAATATGTTTAATAGGAATTACTGTGTTATTTATTAATAAGGAATTACTGTGTATTTAATAATAATAAAAACAATAATAACAATAATAATAATAACTATATTTCCTTTACATTGCATGAAACTGGACATAATACTGTTAAACTGTCAAAATATTTCTTACTTCTCCCTGTTGAAGACGATGAAATCTCTTTGGACAGTCTCTAAGCGCTGCTGGAGTTGCCCATTCTGTGTAATCGAAAGAAAAGAATGAGTTTGTTTCACATGAAAATACTACTAAGTGAGCGGCTTGTTAAATAAGCAGGGTTACAACCAGCATAAACACTGAAGGGGACAAATTCCCCTCTAATAATTCATATATATATATGTATGTATGTATTTATTTATTTATTTATCTGCGGTGATCTAATAGGGCTCGTCAATGTCAAAATGACTGAGATGGCCAATCAAATCAAAGAAGGCAGGGTTTAATGATAAAAGAGTGTGAGGTAAGATATAACTAGCTAGCTAAACATTTATTATCTATGGAAGCCTGTTTCCACCACTGAATTAAAAAATAAAAAAAGATAATTGCAACTTTTTATCTCACAATTCCCACTTTTTTCTCAGGATTGTGAGATTTAAACTCCCAATTGTGAGAAATAAAGTCAGAATTGTGAGATATAAACTTGCAAGTTATAAAGTCCAGTTGTGAGGAAAAAGGACTGATATGTTCTCAGAATTGCAAATTATATCTCGCAATTCTCAGAAAAAAGTCAGAATTGTGAGATACAAACTCACAAGATTTATCGTGAGATAAAGTCTCAATTACCTTTTTTTATTGTTATTTATTATATAAAATACAGTATCATTTATGTAATTAATGTAATGTTATTTGTAATTGAATGTGAGAAACAAGAAACATTAAAGTTTAGTTCAAATGCATTACTTCACCATTCAAGTTCTTTTATTATCTTTCTTTCTTTATTCTCTTTAAATTCTTTATTTGTTTTTAATTAATTTAAATAAAAGAACCATTACATCTGTGACAGCATCGACCTTCCAAACCCAAACTTGGGGCCAGTTTTACTAAAGAGGGCAAATTAGCGCGAGCGCGCAAATCCAAAACAGCGCCGATGGGCGTGGAAATTTCTGCAGGTGATTTACTAACAACGTGCAAATTAAATAACACAGATGCAACATCTCATTTACATATCGACCAACACAATATACCAAGCCCAGCGCAAATTAGAGCAGTCGCAAATAAAGAAATAGAGAAGCCACAGTACATTGAAAAGAACCAGAGGCCAAAAAATGAAGGGCTGCAAGAAGTTTTGATAGAGCTGGTATTGCGTGACTCCTAGTTGAGGGTTCCTAGTCGTCTTTTATTTCCTGAAGCAAATTAAAAATAACATGGCTTGGCAAACGATATGTTTGGATAATGTGTTCTTCTGGCATTTCAAATAAATTAATACGTGTGAAAAAAATCCTCTCCCTTCTGTCATGCGCTCTCTGTTCTCTGTGGTGCGTCCTCTAATAACAATAATTGCAGTAATTTCAAGCACAAAATAGTTTAAGACATGCTTTTTTTGTGCGTTAAATAATGGCGCAAATACCAGTAATTTGACGAGCACAAACATTAGTAAATCTCGTTGTGTGATTCATTTGAATACTCTCCTCCCATAAATTTAGCATCTGAAAGGGAAACTCCTACAAATGCATATTCAATAAGGTCAGGCGCAAAAATAACTGTGTCCACGCCTTTAAGCGCTAATTCGTTACAGCGTGTCTTTAGAAATCCTGACAGTACTATTTTAACACCAAAAGACGGTTTGTCCTGGCACAAGGTGTTAGGAAAACCTTCCCTTGGAGTGGTAATTATATATAATAAACACAAAGTTCTGCCATGAAACTCAAACTGGCGCAAACTGATCCTTTACTCGTTATCTACATCTCGCAGCTGATTGGTCTCTGTCGCATCAGCAGCCAATGAGCTTGCGGCTCAACATTCAAATACTTGATCAGTGTTTGCTGGGGCAGTTTGCAGCGCGCTTCAGAAAGCATCTGAAATCAATCTCTAAGATAAGTTACTCCATATCAATGTGCTCATTTTAACCTAGCTTTTAAGCTTGTTTTGTCTTATTGACTTTCCATCTTTGAAAAGTACACTTACATATAAATGACCTCAAAGCTAAAATGGACTACAAGTCAGTGAAGTGTGAATTTATAGGGTCTACTGCATTTTGTGTTGTTTTGTCAGGTCATTGCAGTGTTCTCAGTTTGACTGAAGCTTCCAGACGATGAGTTTTCCCTGCTGCACCGGCCGTCTCACAGATTTGTCGCTGACTACAGGTGCTACAACAGCAAGCTGTCAGAAAGTCAGACAGGACAGCAGAAAGAGGCCTTCAGGAGCATTCACACTGACAACGCTTTATGACCATAAAGAAACCAGAAGTCAGTCAGGCATCATGTAGAGCTTTCCCTTTCATCAGGAGATGTGCGTGCAACCGTCTGAAGTCACATATTTCAGGAAAAGTTTGTTTACACAGACCAATATACAAGGTATGCAGGCATTCCAATGGATTTTATTTCACTATCTTTTACTTTCAGCTCTGGTCACTAGAGGGACAAACTAGGAAAATGTACTGGTAATTTTCTGCCAGAACAATATTCATTCATTTTTTAATATTAATAAAACACAACACAATGAAGTGCAAATTTCAAAATACAGGTAAAACACCAGTAAAACATAAATGTGAAAATTCTTTATATTAATACAGTGCATTGTGCTCTCTTTTTATGGATTTAAAAATTTTTTTTTACAGTGTATAGAATAATTTTGTGCAAGAAAAAATATTTCTTGTCAAATTAGAATAGACTTTTTTTTTTTTTTTTTTTTTTTAAAATCAGCACACTTCCAAGGGGGCACAAAATGGCTTAAATCATTTAAAATAAGACAAAACAAGTTTTTAAAATAAGCTAAACATGTTAAAAATCAAGACATATTTCTTATTTTAATTTATTCATTTAACAATTGTCATTTTTATTTAAGACCCAGGGTTCCCATGGTTTTGGCAAATCTGGTTACTGTATATGAAGAAATTTTAAAAGTATGATTTCCAAACATTGAAAACTGCTACGAATTTCTAGAATGAATATGAATTTAATTTATTCTGGTTTTGTCAAGCTCTAAAATATTTTATTGGTCGGAAATTGCTATTTCCTGTTTAATACTGTGAAGCTTCTTTAAAACAATCTGTATTGTATAAAGCGCTATAAATTAAGTGACTCAATTTAACTTTACTTGAAATGAATAAGATTCTGTATTCCTCATTTTACATCAAATTGCAACGGTAATACAAACACTAAACATCATATGCAATAACTAAAAAGTAAAACTGAGGCCACAATTTCATTATTTAACAATTAAAAAAAACAACTATGTAAAAACAACTATGAATGTTCATCCAGATCCTTCTTACCTAAGTGGATGGTTTTGTCCAGAATAAGTTTTAATGTGCACCAGATTTAAGATGACAGTTAAAAATCTGTTTACTAGAGACTAGCATGAATTGAGCATTAGAGGGCCATAAACGTCTGCAAAATAACACAAAATGTGTACAGCAAAGCAAAACGGCAAGATCTGCTGCCTGTGTAAATGTGTGCAGTCATGACTTTGGGTGTGATGAGGCGTCAGCAGGTGTCGAGTGATTAGTGCTTACTCCAGAAAGCCCAGCCACGCAGCTCCACCAGCACAGGGATTTCCTCGAGTAAGCGTGACTGATGCTTAGCATACTACAATCCAGCAGAGGCCTCCTTCACACGCCATCCAATAAAAAGCTCTTTGAAATTCAATCACAAGCTGCTGAACACACATTACGTCGTGTTCCGCAGAAGACAGAAAGACATACAGGGTTTTAGAATGAGGATGAGCAGATAACAACAGATTTCTTCTTTTTGGTGAACTAACATTTTAAGCACTGAGCTTTGACATTAGTTTTAGAGAACCAGTGTTGTGGGTAATGCAGCACAAGTAACACAAGTTACGTAATCAGATTACTTTTGTAAAGTACCTTGTAAAGTAACATATTACTTTTTAACTTATCCACCTTTTTCCTAACGTAAAAGTGGGTGCGGCCATTTGTAAATTCTATGGGTCTAGCTTCCGGTCTCATCCACGTCCAGCTAATTTTAGCTGTACAAAACAGTTAGTTTTGCTGCTTGATATTGAAAATTGGTGTGTCTTATCATATTATTTTAATGTATTATCTTAATTATGATCACACTGGTTTGTAGTGCAAACAATTTTAGCGTTTACTGCACGTTGTTATTCTCCTCGTTATTTACCTATAGCGGCTAATGAACCGGAAGTCTCACCCATAGGCTTACTTCCGCATTGAAGAAAAAGGTGGATAAGCAAATATCTGAGTTACTTTTTTAAACAGGTAACACCAGTTACTTTGTTTTCCCATTTATTCACTGACAGCTCTCCTGTCCCCATGTTGAGAAAAATCGGGAGTAAAGGCCAAAGTATGGCAGCGGCTATTTGCACTGTAGGCTATTTGCAATTGATGTAAGTGCAAATTAACAATATGCTATTTACACTGTTAAAATGGCACGTTCCCCATCAGTCGGTCACTACAAGTCACGTCGGTGACCGACAAATGGGATCTCACTTAGAGAGACCAATCCACTTCGAGTGTAAACTAAACGAGCCAACGCACATTGGCATGCGATGATTGCATCCAGCTGCTGCTGATGACAGCGCAAGCATAAACAGGCAGCAGGTGCAACGCATACCAGCTTTTCGCTTCGGAGCCAAGCGGTTATTTCGTTCTGCTCCTACCAAATCTGTTTGAGTTACGCTGAGTTCAGCGCGCTCTAAGGGAGCTTTTGTGTTGGCTGTCGGCGCTTTAGCGGTGGTCGTTCCGTGTCGAGTGGGTTGTGCAGTTCAAGCTGCTCTACCCCCTGTTCCTCCCTGTGCGTCTCAGTACTAAAAGAGCATTTCCCTGAAAGAGTAATTTCTCTAAAAGAACATACACGGGATCGTCTTTTTAAAGATGCCGTTTCACCCGTGCGTTTCTGGATGCGGTCGTTACCTGACGCCGGGTGATGGTCACGATCACTGCCTCACGTGTCTGGGCATAAAGCACGCTGAGGCGGCGTTCGTGGATGAGTCATGTTCTCATTGCGGG